>NW_021028068.1:199132-221243 GCF_004153795.1 Camellia sinensis
TTAGTCTTGTGAAGCTTTTGTGCATATTTTGCCATATTTAGGGTCTTCAAGCAAAAAATTGGGTCGAATTTGGCATGCATCATATAGCCCCTTTGCATTCCGGCTTGTTGGCCTTAAGTGTATGAGTGTATAGCATGACATTTTTGCATTGATTTGGTGATTTGGAATCATCCACCATGTCATTTCAGACCTTATAGTATGCTTGTATGCTTGCTTTAGTTGTCCCTTTAATGCCTTGTAAGGTTGTCATCTCATGCTCCATGTTTTGGTGATTATGCATGCCTTTGTTTTTGAGTCATTTGGATGCCATCTAAGTGATCCTTAGGCCTTGTATTGATGTCCTAAAACTCTGTTTTTGGTCAATAAGTTCATGCCATGTTTGGTCTTGCTAAGTGTAGTTCAAAACTCCATTGGTTTACTTTGAGCACTTGAGTCATTTGTTGCATTCTTAGCTTGATTTGTTGCTTGGTTTGGCACCATGTTTTAACATGATTTTCAGAGCTTATGTTGCATGCTAATTGTCCATGATATCCTTCTTTCAAATGTGTTTGAGCGTTGCCTCACTTGTGCCTAAGTGTTGGCTTTAACATGTGCATGCGTGTATATGCATTTGGTCCCTTATTTTGGTCACTTTGGCCGCTGTTTTGGGCCCATTTAGAGCCGCCCAAATCATGTTTAAGTCCACCTTTTCATTGGTTGGCATTGCCTCATGTTTGCTTGTATGCTTGCATAAATGTCTTGCCATGCCATGTTGCATCCTTAGCTTGCATGCCTAGGTTGCATTGCATCTTGCATGCATGCCTTGTTCCTTGACTTGGTGATAGGAATTGGGCCTTGATTTGTTTGTTTGGTTTGCATTTCATTTGACATGAAAGTTGCCCACTTGGTCACTTGGGCCATCATGCATGGAAATGCATGATTGGTGGCCCGAGAATCGAGACACATGCCCCCTTTGAGTCATAAACATGATAAGGGACATGAATGGTGCATATATGCTTTGAATTGTGCTGCCATGCTTTGCTTTGCCCTCTGTTGCTGTCAATTGCAGATTTTGCAGGAACACTTTGCCGACCGGCAGTGTCAAGTGTCGACCTTCAATCCCTTCTCTGCCGACAGCTTCATTTTGTGCCGATGGCCATAACACACTGCCGGTGACAGTTCCATTCAGCCGGTGGTGCTCCCTGATATCCAAGGAAGCAGTCCTGAGGTTTTGACAACCTCCAGAGGAGTGAAGGAAGGAAAACAGAGGCAGCCTATGCATGGCGGTGCATTTCCGAGCCGAGCAGGACCGAGCATGCATTGCATCGAGCTCTCTTCCCGAGGCGGTTTACTGCTTTTCCTAGATTAATTAATTTGCTTAGTTAATTAGGCAATTTGTAATATTTAATTAGCTTGCGTAGTTAATCAATTTGTATTATTTATTCGGTCCCTCCGAGTGAGGGCAAATCCGTAATAAGTGTGTGTGAGTGGTGTGTATGTCTTCCAATCCCCACTTCTTTCTTCCCTTTTACTTACCTGCTTTGATGTTTAGTATTAGGGCACGTTTAATTTAGCATACCTTATGCTATGCATGCGTGCATTCATGCATTTGTATTGCATGCTCGGTACATCACGTTAACTGCATTTGTACTTCAAATTCTAAACTGAATATGTGATAGTTGTGCATTTCTCACATGCCATGTTTAGGATAGCCGAGCCTATTCTAGCAACACTTTGTATGCGATGCATTAGGCACGTAACGTGGACTTGGATCATGCATGTTTGCTAACAAGTTCTTTGTTTTGGCATGGAGTACGATGTAAGTATTTATGCTTTAGCATACCACATGCGTGTGAATGCTGCCATGATAGTATGCTTATCATGTGGCTAAGCGCTTATGTGAGATAAACTGTTTGAATGCCTGTGGGTGAAGGTTGGGTTGTTTGAGTTGGGAAAACTCGTTGAAATCCGTGTTTTAAGCCTACTTGCGAGCAGCAAATTCCAAAGCGTTTTTCAAAACAAACGGATATGCAATGCTTATTTCCAAATTAGGCAATCTAGTCTATACTTGTTTGCTGCATGCATAATGTAGTAATTCTAGGCTAATAAATGGAATAAGAACACGTAATGTTTTCAAAATCGGATATCATGGTTAGTAGAGGCCGGTCTTCGGACCGGGCGAAAGGGGGTGCTCATAGCTGACCTTCCCCAATCGTACCCAAGTTCCCGAGCCGAGACAACTCCGGTGATGACGGACATGTGGCCTTCGGCACCGAATTAGGGTTTGTGTCTCATTTCCCATTTTAAAATATTTAGGTGGCGACTCTGTATCTGGCAAAGCAGTCCATGTTTGGCACTACTTTTTCAAAAATCTGTTTCTCAAAACGATTTGCCAGATTTGGACTCTTTGGTTCAGATTAAGAACCGCGACAACAAAATCGCGAGTCCGAACTGTAGTAGCATAAGGCCCCCTTCCGCGGGCGCGTCTACAATGCTAAAGCATAAATACTTACCGAGTACTCCAAGCCGAAGAAAGAAACTTATTAGAAATCATGCATGAATCCTAACTATGCTGAAATGCTTAATGCAACACATGCAAAAATACAACTAAAATAGGCTCGACTATTCTAAAATGGCATATGAAATACAACAACTGATACACGTATTCAACTCGGGATTAAAATACAATGCAGTTAGTATGATGCGCCGAGCCCGGTGCATGCAAGACAGATAAATGGATGCAAACATGCGAGCATAAGTATGCTAATTGAAACGTACCCTAAACTGACCATCATAAGCTGGTAAATAAAAGGGAGAAAGACGTGGGGTTGGAAGACATACATCACACACACGCACGCTTGTTACAAAATTCGCCCTCTCTCGGAGGGGCCAAAAGAATAATACAAACCAAATAAATAATTAACTACTCTAGCTAATTAAATATTACAAAACCTTAATTAATTAACAAATGAATTAAGCTATTAAAGCAGTAAAGCTGCCTCGGGAACAGGGTCAAATGCATGCATGCTCGATTCGCCTCGCTGGGAAACCCGTTGCCACGCCACATGTTGCGTCTATTTGCACTGTTTTGCACCTCTGAGAACTGTGAAAATCCTTGAGATGCCTCTGAATTACTCCCTGAGCATTGTGGGATGTCACCGGCCAAAAGATAGGACCACCGGCCATTAGGAAGTGGTCACCGACCAAAAGTGGGGCCATCGACTGGACTTTGGTAGGGCAAAGAATGGGCATCTTAAGCCTTTGGAGCCCCGGCCACTCCCGGAGAACCTCCCCGCCACTCATGATGCTACCTTGTACTGCGCGTACCATCAACAGTCCGGTCACAGTACCGATGGATGTTCCCGCCTTCGTCATGAAGTGCAGGATTTGATTGATAACAAGGTTATCCTACCACCTATCTCGGGCAAGCCCGTAACCACCCAGTTGCTGGATTTCGAGGGCTCAGATACTGCGAGTATGTAAAGTGAACCGCCTGCGGGCAACATTTGGTACATTTTGGATAAAGCGTCTGGCACGCATTTTTGAGCATCGGTGAAACCGAGTTTTGTAAATCCTGGCTTGGATATCGAGTCAGTCTTTTGTTTTGAGTCTGTCTCTTTGTCTTGAGTCAGTCTTTTTTTTCTTAAGGGTCTGTCTTGTTGTATCGAGTCAGTCCCCGTTGTATATAATACCAGGTGATTCTGGGGTTGTTGCCTCGAACACCGTTTTGTTTTGTAATTATCTGTTTTTGTTTTGAGTCTGTCTCTACTGAGGGGCCAGTTGCACCAACAAAGCCGATTGAAACAGCTGTTGCTATCTGAACCTTCATGCTTGCTTTCAGCATAAGTGCCAGAGAATCTGATTGGGCTGACAGTACATCTCGCCTGCTCTCCTGCGCGCCAAACTCATAGCATTAACCTAAGTTTTTCAAAAAAGAAAAACCTTTTGAACACTGCGGTGATGAAAACGAAGAGGAAGGAATTCCTCGGGTTTTGTAAATTTTTTGATCATTTTGAGAGAAAGAGAGGCGTGCTAAGTCTTTTTATGAATAAAGCCATGCTTGTCGGCATGAGTACTGAGAAGGACCCTGGCCTGATCCAGATTGGTTCCACACTATCTTCGGCGCGAGTGATTCGTCGCCTTCTTAAAAACTTTCAAAAACAAAAATTTTACGCGGCCCTGCGAAGACCTGTGTGGAATCGCTCTTGAGATTGCGCAGCCTAGGATCGCTCTTAGCCTCAAGATTCAACCTATTTAACGCCATGAAAGGCCCGTGTGGCCAGTTTTGAGGTAGCCTTCGATCGAGAAGCATCAAGGCCGAATCAGAAGGAGTAGATTTCGCCGGAAGAAGCTCGTAGAGTAACCCTGATGGATTCTCCGCAAATCAGTGCAACAGCCGTTCTCTTGGACACAGAGAGGCTTCAATTTCAAGAAACCATTTGGCATGGACTTGCTACACTTTTACCCTTTGAGAGGCTCGCTGGGCCGAAAACCCGGAAGGGCGGTCCAGGCAAAAGTTAGAGCAAGAGAAAAATACAAAAGAAAGAAAAGAAAAAAAATACAGAAAGAAAAAGAAAAAGAAAAATGCAACACAAAAAGAAGAAATAGAAAATGAAAAGAAGCTCGCAAGGTCGAAAACCCGCATTGGGCGCCTTGGCAAAAGTGAGAGCCAAACAAAGTGAAGGTTAAAATACCCGAGTGGACCTTAACCGGAACTACGTAAGGCTTGATTCCCATGTTTGGGATAAGTAGGCAACTTCATCATGAAGTCCAGCCCCCAACGCTGTCATAAGCGTCTCAGTCCATGCAATGGTTTCGATTTCATCTCAAAGTCCAGCCACCAACACCCTTCAAAGGTGATTGTGTCCATATATGTGTTGTGACCGTCTTCGTCACCTCTGTGTCCAAGAGTTCGGCCACCGCCAATGAAGACTGTCTGCGGATTGCTGCGGCACCATCCCAAACAAGGGGCAACTTTCCGTTGCCACAAGCCGTCGTGAGACGCCATTCAAACTAGGGGCAACTTTCCGTTGCCTCCCACCCTCCTTACAAACAGAAGAAGCCTGCAAAAGTATCTCCGATTTGAGGTTGCGCATCTCAAAGGGTAAGCTCCATGCTTGTCGAGCATCAGCTGTTTGAAAAATAGTTTTTGAAAATTTTTACTGGGGTTGACTATTTTCTCGAAAACTATATCATTTTCCAAAATCGGACCATTGTCTTGGACCCAAAAAAGGAAAATTTTCGGTGCTTGCGGCCTGACTCGCACGCTTTTCAAATCAAAAATTGAACAAGTACGTTAATCCGACTCTCATTTTGATCAAAACCGTTTTAGTAGAAAATAAAAACGAAAAAATGGTTAAAATGATGAACTAGGGGCACAGTTGAGCCAGGCGTTCTGTCTCTCCCCCGTCATCGACGTACTTGCCAGAAGAGCACTCTGCCCGCTAGAAGAAATAGCCGTGAGCTAACGGTATTGAGCATGAACCCACAACTTCCTATTCATCCATCAATCACCCCGGGGAGGGATGAAAAATGAGAGATTGAAGAATAGAGAGGTGTAAGTTGAGAGAAAAGTGAGGAAAAGGGTTTTTGAGAAAAAAATCCGAGCTCGAGAGCTGAGTGATGTGAGAATCACAAATCAGAAAGGGTGGGAGATAATACCCAGAGAAACTGGCTCCTCGTGGTCCGAGGTTTCCCATCTTCGCTAATGCGTCTGTATGTCGTGTCTTTGGTTTTGTTTACCTCAACCTTTGTCTTAGGTCTTTTTCGAGCATGTCTCGTTGTGTTTAGGTCGTGTACCTCTTTGTTTGAGTCCTCTCCGCTGTGTTCAGTGGTATAGGTCTTTTTCGAGCGTGTCTCGTTGTGTTTAGGTCGTGTACCTATATTTGAGTCCTCCCCACTGTGTTCAGTTGTAGGCTCGACGTCCCAGTCTGAAAAACCCTTATTCAATTTCAAAAATCGCTTATGCTCAGAATGCTGTGCCATTCTCTACATTTGAACGTGTTTTAACTCCAACCGGTTCCATCTTTGAGCTCCGTCTTGTCAGATTGGACTGTTTGTTCGGGGTGTGCTATGTGCAGAATGAACCGAATGCTGTGTTATGGGCTGTATGCAGATTAATCCCCACAGAGTAAGGGCTGTGTGTCCAAGAATCAGACAGTGGGTCGCTTGGGTTATTTTGCTGTTGGCTGTTTAATTATCTGATTATTACAGTGCAAGTGTTCAATTTTCAGATAACCAATCAATTTCATTTACATTGAGGTGTAACATGATGGAATGCGATGCAATACATGAGATATGTAAATGTAACACTTTTTAAGCAAAAATCTGTTCATTTCATAATCTTTTTCAAGTACAAAGTTTTGAGGAAAACAAAATCTGTCTGTGGCAGTACCAAGTATCCTGACTATCAAAAAGGAAAAGTACAAGAAAGAAAAGAAAAACAACAAAAATCTATGTCCAACGACTCCAGGGGCCATCAGTCTGTCCTGGTCCTCTTCCTGGACGAGGGTCCAGGAGCATTATCAGCATCGTCGTCAGAGTCCGAGCTAGAACTGCCTCCGGTCTCCTCCTCCGATGACTCGGACTCCGCCTCTGCCTTCGCCTCTAATTCCTTGTCATCATCATCATCCGGGACTGGAGCTCGCGAGCTGCTCTCGACATGAGCACGCCCCACCTTGGTGCGGGGGAATACTCTGCCCTCCTCATCTCTCCCTCGGACAGGGACGGAAGGTCCAGCTAAAGCACCTCCTGCCATGGGAATCTGGAAAGGAGGCTGAAAAAGCACATAAAAAGGGAAATGCATCAGTATGCCGTGGGCAGTTTAACGGTGCAGAATGCAGTGTATGAGTACAGTGTGAATGCCGTGAGCAGTTTATCAGTGCAGAATGCAGAGTACAGTGTATGAATGCCGTGAGCAGTTTACCAGTGCAGGGTACAGTGCAGAATGCAGTATATGCAGTGTGTCAGATGCTGTGAGATCAGTGTATCAGGTGTTGTGCCGTGCATCAGATTATGTGAAGCAGTGTATGAATGGTTTGAGGCCAGTGTCAGAAGAACATACCGGAATGCTGTAGAGGGCCAGGAGATCAAAGGTCCGCTGGAGCATCCCCATCATGGAGGCATTCATCTCCAATAACTGTCGGGTGTACGCAGAAGAAGCCTGTAAAAGTATCAGATGCATCAATATTCTGTGGAATATCAAATAAACTGAAATGAAACGACTATACAAAAGTGCAGTAATACATACCGGAGGTAAGTCGGGGACACCGACGAACTCGTGATCAGCTGGCGGAGGGGCGAAGGAGATCTGATAGGTCGCCCCACCCTGCCCCCGGAAAGTCAGTACAGCAGGCAAGGCGAGCCAGCCAGCCCCCCGTCCTCCCTGAACTCCGCCCCTGCCACGGACTCGGGCCCTCCTCGAAGCTCCCGCTCCTGCCCCAGCCGCTGGCGCCACGGGCCTAGCCCCCTTCGCTCGACGGCCGCCGCTCAGGGGTCGCATCAGGTACGTCAGCACGTACTCCCGGTAGTCGCCGGTGCCTCTGAAGCGGGCCTCCTCCCAGCCAATAGTGAAATCGTCCATCTGCTCGGTCGTGAGCCCCTCGGTCTCCCTCATATCCGCAGGAGGGTGAACCGGGACTATCTGCTCAGGTAACCCTAGGGTCTGGCGTAGGAAACGCTCCCCCAGGTACCAAGCCCGACAGACCGGGCCCTCCAACAAGATCCGGAAACGTGAGGTCTCATCGGCACCGGCAAACCGATCCCGCGTCACAGCTGGCAAAGGAACCCAAGGCTGCCAGGTGATCTGAAAATCCAATACAGTTTGTTATCTACTGTCTTTGAAATATGCAGTGGAAAGGCGAAGCTTAAATAAACTGCAAGTAAAACATACCTCCGCGGGGGTGATGGTGTCGAAGTATCGGCGGAAAAAGCCGAATGTCTCTCGTGGCCTCCGGGTGCATCTCCTGTCAAAACGACGTGAAAACGGGATGACCAGAGGAGTCTCTGTGAGTGGTACGGGGGAAAGCCTAGGAAAGTAGGCGTAAACCCACAGCTGCAAGGTAAATACCAGTGCATTTATCAGAAAAAAACAGAATATACAGAATAAAGCAGAAATGGCAGAGCCGTGTGTTGTGCAGTGTATTGTGTGCAGTGTACAGTGTGAGCAGTGTACAGTCAGTGTGAAGCAGAGTATATGTGTGTGCCGTGTGTACAGTATACAGCGAGTATAGAGCAGACTACAGTGTGTGCAGTGTACAGAGTACAGAAAATATCGGACAGAAATGAAAAGCGGAGAAGAAATGTACCTCCCAAGCCCGCCAATAGCCTCCGAGCAACTGGCCGCTGCCGCGGGAAGCCGAGCTCATATACCCATAGAAGGTGGCCAGAGCGGCGCCACCCCAGTCGTAGTGCAAAATGTCCCGGACGTCCACCAGTGCGCTGAGAAGGCAGAGAGGCACGGTGTTCGCCCGATCGGCGAAGATGGTCGTCCCAAATAAGAACATGAGGAAGCCGCGGGCGTACCTCTCCTCGGCCTCCGGGGTCATCGGATCTGCATCACCGAGAGTGGGTTGGACCCTAAACTGTACCTCGAACCAGGAGTACCGCACAAAACCTGGGCGAGTGAGAGGTGGGGCCTCCCCCCAACAGATAGACCTGAACGGCG
Organism: Camellia sinensis; assembly: GCF_004153795.1. Taxonomy (NCBI): domain Eukaryota; kingdom Viridiplantae; phylum Streptophyta; class Magnoliopsida; order Ericales; family Theaceae; genus Camellia; species Camellia sinensis. Next base: position 207,777 of record NW_021028068.1, read on the forward strand.
GTCCACTCATCCATGTCGATATCAAACGGGATCAGATCACCCCCTACCCCGATGCCTGTGAGCATCAAGAAGTCGTAAGGGGTCATCGTCATGTCCCCTGCTGTGGAGAAGTGAAAAGAATCGGTGGTGTCCCACCACCTCTCCGCCAGAGCGGCGAGTAGAGGTCTGCAAGTAGTGAGTCGCGAGAGCCCTCGGCAGAAGGCGCCGAAACTCGCCCGGTCCACTATGCGACGGACCGCGTCAGGGAGCTCGTCGTACCACTCCCGAGCGCCAGTGTTCCCATACCCGCGGATGGTATGGGAACCCTCCTGTAAACAGAAAATAACAATGGCAAGACAACATTCAAAATACAGCTTTAAGAAGCATACAGATATAGCATGCGTGAAGGTTTAACAGATTTAAACAACTACCGGGTGCCGGTGTACTTACAGTGAACTACAAACGTGTGATGAGTCAGCGTGCTTGGGTAGTTCAGAACAGATGTAGCATGCGTGCAAGTTTAACAGATTTTAAACAAATACCGGGTGCCGGTGTGCTTACAGTGAACTACGGCGTGTGATGTCTCAGCGTGTTTTGGTGGTTCAGTACAGATGTAGCATGTGTGCAAGTTTAACAGATTTAAACAGCTACCGGGTGCCGGTGTGCTTACAGTGAACTACAGCGTGTGATGCGTCAGCGTGTTCGGGTGGTTCAGTACAGTATATCATGTGTGCATACGTTCAGATTCAAGCAGATATCGAGTACCAGCGTGTATATAATGTGCGCCGTGTGTTTGGGTGATTCAGGGCTAGTGCAGTGTGTGTGCATGTGTCAGTTTCAAGCAGATATAAGTTGTATGTATGTTTACAGTCAACTACGGTATAGCATATCAGATTCAAGCAGTTAAAGAGCATAAATAAGCTACGACAGTTTTTGTGCCCTACATTGCAGAAAGTAAAGAAGAGGAAAGAGAGTTACCTCAGAAACGCCGAAGGACAGGTGAGAGGTAGGCTCGTGCAGCAATAGCTCGGGTGGCACGTGCCTCTCGAAGCTCCGAAACTAGTGGAGTCCGTCGGGGGGCAAAACATGGATCGCCGGCCGGTAGGTCGCCGGGTCGAACGGGCGCTCGCGCAAAGGTAGAAGCTCGACCTCGGGATCCATCTCGTGGTCCAGGGGAGTCCCGCTGCGTGGAATGTCGTCCGCCATGTCGAGAATAATGAGAAAATAGCCGGAGGAAGGAAAACCGGGCTAGAATACGAAGAGTCAACCGAAAAGTCAACTCCCGGGAAGGCCGAAAATGACCGGAAAGGCCGGGATGTGAAAGGGCACGAAAATCAAGAGAAAAGCAAGGGGAACAAACTCCAAAAAGGTAGGAACGCCAAACGAGGCACCGAAACGAAGATGTGTTCGGTTGAAAATGTCCGAAACGCGAAGAAAATCGCAAATCCAACGACGAAACGGGCGTAGAACGCGAAGAAACGGGCGAAAAAGGAGAGAAAAACACTCTAGAGAGAGAGGGTGAGAGTTTTCGGCGGAAGGGAAGTGAGAAAATAGGGTTTGAAACCCTATTTTAAAACACCCGAAGTGAATTGCCGAAACTGCCCCGACTCAGGAACTGTTTGCCGGTCGGCAACATTTTGTGCCGGCCAGCACAATATTGTGCCGATGGATTTATTTCACAGCCGGTGGACAGCCGGTGGCCTCCCCTCCCGGCCGGTGGTGTTCCCACAGCCTTGTTTAGGCCATATGAGAAGTTTTTGGTCTTCATAGCTCAATAAAATGCAAGAAAGTGCATCTCCGACGCTCAACCGGCCTCCGTTGTGACCTCGGGTCGTGTCTTCTGTGCGTGGCACTCGAATTCGTGCAAGGTGTATCCTTTTTGTATCCTTTTAACTTCAAAAGTTGCCCCATGTGCGTTGCACGCGTTCATCGCACTACTTCGGTGCATTACATCGCGTTGTCATGCGCCTCACAGTTGCATTGTTATGCACATACTATATGCGTTGTAACACGCACCCCTTGCATTATTATGCACATCTCTCATGCATTATCATTGCATTTTTTATTCCGTGCATTGTCATGCATTCCGAAACACGTGCGTTGTTACGCATTTTAGTCCATTTACATTCCGTATGGCATGCGTGTCACACTTAGCATCGTCTTACATTCCGTGTGGCATGCGTGCTACACTTGCATCATTTTGCATCTTATGAGGCACGCGTGTCTCATTTATTTCATTTGTATTATTTTGCATTGGCATGCGTGCCTCATTTGCATTATTTTTACATTGCTTTGTATAGATTGCATAACATTTTGTATCCACTTTTGCATTGTCATGCATGTTAATTTCATTACTTGCGTAGACCGCATGTATTGCTTGCGTAGACCGCATAATTGTTCAATTTTATTACCTGCGTAGACCGCATGCTAATTACATTACCTGCGTAGACCGCATGTTTGTAATTAATTTTATTACTTGCGTAGACCACATTATTGTTCAATTTCTTTACCTGCGTAGACCGCATGTATTGCTTGCGTAGACCGCATAATTGTTTAATTTTATTACCTGCGTAGACCGCATGCTAATTACATTACCTGCGTAGACCGCATGTTTGTAATTAATTTTATTACTTGCGTAGACCGCATTATTCTTCAATTTCATTACTTGCGTAGACCGCATGTATTGCTTGCGTAGACCGCATGTTTGTTCAATTTCATTACTTGCGTAGACCGTATGTTTTGCTTGCGTAGACCGCATAATTGTTCAATTTCATTACCTGCGTAGACCGCATGTTTTGTTTGCGTAGACCGCATAATTGTTCGATTACATTACCTGCGTAGACCGCATGTTTTGATTGCGTAGACCGCATATTAATTTCATTACTTGCGTAGACCGCATGTTTTGCTTGCGTAGACCGCATTATTGTTCAAATTTCATTACTTGCGTAGACCGCATGTATTGCTTGCGTAGACCGCATAATTGATCAATTTCTTTACTTGCGTAGACCGCATGTTCATTTCTTTCCTTGCGTAGACCGCATATTTATTATTCAATTTCTTTACCTGCGTAGACCGCATGTATTGCTTGCATAGACCGCATAATTGATCAATTTCTTTACTTGCGTAGACCGCATGTTCATTTCTTTCCTTGCGTAGACCACATATTTATTGTTCAATTTCTTTACCTGCGTAGACCGCATGTATCGCTTGCGTAGACCGCATAATTGATCAATTTCTTTACTTGCGTAAGACCGCATGTTCATTTCTTTCCTTACGTAGACCGCATTATTGTTCAATTTCTTTACCTGCGTAGACCGCATGTATTGCTTGCGTAGACCGCATAATTGTTCAATTTCTTTCCTTGCGTAGACCGCATTATTGTTCAATTTCATTACTTGCGTAGACCGCATGTTTTGCTTGCGTAGACCGCATGATTGTTTAATATCATTACCTGCGTAAACCGCATGTTTCATTTGGGTAGACCCCATATTAATTTCATTGCTTGCGTAGACCGCATGCATTTCTTGCGTGGACCGCATGTTTGTTAATTTCATTATCTGCGTAGACCGCATGTTTATGATCAATTTCGTTGCCTGCGTAGACCGCATGCTCCACTTACATGTCTGTATTTTCATAGCATTGTTATGCTCCCCACTTGCTTTGCGCTGTCACACATTTCAAGCGCACTACTATACATGTTGCTAACAAATTCGTACCTGTTAAGTTTGTTTTCTTTACAGGCACGATATTGTATGTACGGTTCATTTGAAGCTGGTGCAACCAGACGAACCGGACAGGTATTTCACGGTCTAGGAGACCTTAAATCCTTGGAAGGTGTAAGACCTTTGGCACATTGATGTGCACAGTTCGCTTGCGTTGTCATGCGTATCAAAAGCCGCGCGTTGTCGCGCACTTCAAACCTTTGTATTTCATAACAAAAATTATAGTTGCACTGTCATGCATCGTTATGATATAATGTAGACATTGCATTATAGGTCGCATGCATTCATTGCATCACCTTCCATTTGTGGCTTGCCCCTTTCCATGATTGAGCTTGGTCTGGTATGTGCTCATACTTTTCACGTCGAAACATAGTTCAGTGGACCGTTCTATGTTAGCCGCGGCTTGTTTGCGTACATGCCTCTCCTAGGCAAGATTTGGTTTGGCCCGCGTGCCATTTCCATTGCATTATAGGTCGCATGCATTCATTGCATCACCTTCCATTCGCGGTTTGCGCCTTTCCATGATTGAGCTTGGTCTGGTATGTGCCCATACTTTTCATGTCAAAGCATAGTTCCGTGGACCGTTCTATGTTAGACACGGCCTGTATGCGTACATGCTTTGCCTAGGCACGATTTGGTTTGGCCCGCGTGCCATATCCATTGCCATCTTCCTAACATATCCATATATATTACATTGTAGTGTAATTTTTGCATCCGGCATTAGGATCGTAGTCCTTTCTCCAGCGGGTCGTTTCCCCACTTATGACAATTCCACCCAATACTTGTTCTTGCGTCTGTCTACAATGCTCACAGTTCAGTTGACCGTTCTGTGGTAGACAGACTTGTTATCTCCATCAATCTATTTGACATAGGTGTGGTTTCGAACCGAAGTTCCTCCATTATTGCATTGGTCTTCTAAGCTTGAGGTAGGGACTTTCTACACTCTCTATGAGTTTTAACTTGGTTCTTTCTTGATATGTAGGAAACATTGGGTTTTAAGGTGATTTTAACAAACCTAGGGTTTAGGGTTTAAATTCAAAAGAGGGGTTTTCAAAAGGATGTCTTGGGAAGGGTCATAGGAATGAATATAAACTTGTGTTGCTTTAAAATAGACGATTTGGTGGTTGGGATGAGATTTGGAAAGAAATGGGGTTTTGCCCTAAAATGTTCAAATAATTATTTTGCAAAAATAATGAAATTGGAAATGGGAATATGAAGTTAGATTAATGTTTATATAAGTAGTGGGGTTGGATGTGTGTCTTCTCACACCTATGGAAATTTGGATAATTTATCTATTGTGAGATTGTATATCTGTTTAAAATATCTGTTTTGGGCCATCAGTGAAGGATAACTATGATTGTTGTAGAAATTGCATAAGGATTAGGTAAATTGAAACTAATCTCTTATCGGTTGTCATTGAACATGACTGTGTTTAATACATTGTATATGTATGATATTTTGGAGGAGAAGAGAGATTGTAGACACCCCATTTTTGACCGTCCTCAAGACTTGGACGTCACCATTTGAACACTCGGTGATCATTCATGTTTGTGTTCGTTTGGAGTTCCTGGAGGTCTCGGCTCGCGCGCCTTGCTTCAGGATCTCCGAACTTGACTGTTTAGTGTCTGGTTTTACACCAAACACTTGTGTTTTGCCTTGGAGGGGCAAGGAATGCCTTGTAAGGCATCCCCACAAACCACCGGCAGTGGCTAGAGGTCACCGGCTGGTTTTTGCTGCCATCGGCACATTTTGTTGCCGGTCGGCACTCTTTGTTGCAGGTCGGCACTATTTGTTGCCGGCCGGCACTCTTTTTTGCCAAAATGGCATTTTTGGCCGGCCGACTACTGTGCATCTGCTTTTGCAGATATTTTAAGACAGTTGTCTTGCTTTTGGCTCCCCCCCCTACACGTGTATGGAGGGATTTCTCTCTTGTAAGCTTTACAAGACAATAAGCTTCTATAAAGAGAAGCCTTGTCTCTTGGCCTTAGGGTTAGACACTTGAGATATTTTTGAGAGAGCTTAGACAGCCATTTTTAGGGTTTTGAGTTCTAGGGTTAGAAACCTTACACTTTCTATCTCTCTTTTTACCCTCTTGTGTGTGTTAAAGTGTGTTTGTGTCTTACTATTGCACACAAACACATAGTGTTTCACCTTCACTTAGCTACTGAGGTTCTAAGAGGTTGGTTTTGAAGTTTTGGAGCTGGATTCAAGCCAAGGAGGGCCATTGGAGCATCATTTGTGAAGGGGTCTTCATGGGTAAGAATTTAGCCTCTTTATTCCCCAATCTTGCATTGTATTTTTACCTGTCTTAAAATCGTTTTTGAGCTTAGTGTATAATACAAAAAAGTTCTGTTTTTAGACCCTCTTGATTGTTTATTAAGAATGTTTTGTGGTTTGGAGGTGTTTGACCCTTCTTAGGCCTTGAAAGGCCTCATTTTGTGCTATTTTGTGCAAGTTTCGAGACTTTGGTGTTTGGGCCTCTTCACCACTGTGCCTTGAAGTCTCCAAAAGGAGAAGGCCACCCCCTCTCCTTGTTGTCCTTGAAATGGACCATTTTTGGCCTCTTGAGGGAGCACCATGTTAGAGTGTGTATTGATCATGCCTTGGCTGTTTTCCATGCTTAGTATGTCATAATATACCTCTGTTTTTGGTTGGTTTTGGTACACCATGCATGCTTAGCATACTTACCTTTTAATGCCATGTTTATGCCTTAACATGCCTTAGGTTGTTAGCCTTTGTTCAAGCATGTTTTAGGCTTAGTCTTGTGAAGGTTTTGTGCATATTTTGCCATGTTTTAGGTCTGTCCATAGTTGTTTGGGTCAGATTTGGCATGCCTAGTATAGCCCCTTTGCATTCCGGCTTGTTGGCCTTAAGCGTATGAGTGTAGAGCATGACATTTTTGTATTGATTTGGTGATTTGGAACCATCAACCATGTCGTTTCAGTCCCATTTGCATGCCTATATGTTTACCTTGGATGTATCTTTAATGCTTTGAAAGCTTGTGTAGTATGCTCCATGTTTTGGCCATTGTACATGCCTTAAATTGAGCCACTTAGATGCCATCTAGGGGACCCCCTTTGCATAGTCTAGGTCTGTCTTGAACCTATCTTAAGCGGTCTAGGTTTGTCTTGAACCTATTTTAAGCCCTCTTAGCCTCGTGAGGCTTGGTTGGCTTAGCCATGGTTCAAGTCCCCTTGACCGGCTTCAAGTACTTGGACCATTTGCATGCTAATGTTTAGCCTATCTTGTTGCTTGGTTTGACACCATCTTAACATGATTTTCAATGCTTACTTTGCATGCCATTAGTCCACATTATGCCTCTTTCAATTGTGTTTGAGAGTTGCCTCATTTGTGCTTAAGTGTTGGCCTTTCAACATGTGTATGTGTGCATGTGTATTTGGTCCCTCAGTCACTTTAGCCACTGTTTTGGGCCTTATTAGAGCTGCCTAAATCGTGTCTAAGTCCATCTTGCCATTAGTTGGCATTGCTACATGTGTGCTTGTATGCTTGCATAAGTACCTTGCCATGACATGTTGCATCCTTAGCTTGTATGCCTAGGTTGCATTACATCTTGCATGCATGCCTTATTCCTTGACTTGGTGATGGGAATTGGGCCTTTGTTTGTTTGTATGGTTTGCATCTCATTTGACATGAAAGTTGCACGCTTGATTACTTGGGCCATCATGCATGGAAATACGTGATTGGTGGTCCGAGAATCGAGACACATGTCCTTTTGAGTCATTACCATGATAAGGGACATGATTGGCGCATATATGCCTTGAATTGTGCTGCCATGCTTTGCCTTGCCCTCTGTTGCTGTCAATTGCAGATTCTGCAGAATGCGTGATTGGTAGTCCGAGAATCGAGACATATGCCCCTTTGAGTCATTACCATGATAAGGGATATGATTGGCGCATATATGCCTTGAATTGTGCTGCCATGCTTTGCCTTGCCCTCTGTTGCTGTCATTTGGAGATTCTGCAGGAACACTTTGCGGACCGGCAGTGTAGAGTGCCGACCGGCAATCATTTCTCTACCGACAGCTTCATTTTGTGCCGGTGGCCACATCCCACTGCCGGTGGCAATTCCATGCAGCCGGTGATGTCTCCCAGCATCCAAGGAAGCAGCCCTGAGGTTTTGGCAGCCTCCAGAGGAGTGAAGAAAGGAAAACAGAGGCAGCCCATGCATGGCGGTGCATTTCCCGAGGCGATTTCCTATTTTCTTAGCTTAAGTTAATTTGCTTAGTTGATTAGGAAATTTGTAATATTTAATTAGCTTGCGCAGTTAATTAATTTGTATTATTTATTTGGTCCCTCCGAGCGAGGGCAAATCTGTAATAAGTGTGTGTGAGTGGTGTGTATGTCTTCCAATCCCCACTTCTTTCTTCCCTTTTACTTACCTGCTTTGGTGGTTAGTATTAGGGCACGTTTAATTTAGCATACCTTATGCTATGCATGCGTGCATTCATGCATTTGTGTTGCATGCATTAGGCTCGGTATATCACGCTAACTGCATTTGTACTTCAATTCAAAAATTGAATATGTGATAGTTGATCGCATTTCACATGCCATGTTTAGGGTTAGCCGAGCCTACCTAATTGCATCCTATGTGTGTTGCATTAGGCAATTTAACATGAACTAGGACACGCATGTTTGCTAACTAGTTTATTGTTTTGGCACGGTGTACGATGTAAGTATTTATGCTTCAGCATGTCGCATACGTGTGAATGCTACCATAACAGTATGTTTTCCATGCGGCTAGATGCTTATATGAGATAAACTGTTTGAATGCCCGTGGGTGAAGGTTGAATTGTTTGAGTTGGAAAAACTCGTTGAAATCCGTGTTTTAACCTACTTGCGAGTAGCAAATTCTAAAACGTTTTTCAAAACAAACGGATATGCAATGTTTCTTTCCAAATGAGGCAATCTAGTCTATACTTGTTTGCTGTGCACATAACATAGTAATTCTAGGCTAAGAAATGGAATAAGAACACATAAAGTTCTAGGCTAATAAATGGAATAAAAACACATAAAGTTTTTAAAAATGGATATCACGGTTAGTAGAGGCCGGTCTCCGGACCGGGCGAGAGGGGGTGCTCATAGCTGACCTTCCCCAATCGTACCCTAGCTCCCGAGCCGAGACAACTCTGGTGATGACGGGCATGTGGCCTTCGGCACCGAGTCAGGGTTTCCTAAATTCCCCCATTTTAAAATATTTAGGTGGCGACTCTGTATCTGGCAAAGCAGTCCATGTTTGGCACTACTTTTTCAAAAATCTGTTTCTCAAACGATTTGCCAGATTTGGACTCTTTGGTTCAGATTAAGAACCGTGACTACAAATCGAGAGTCCGAACTGTAGCGCGAGGCCTCACGCGGGCGCTGTTACAACAGGTCAACTCCTAGAATACCCCCGACTAGACCCAACCTTCTCCCTCCAAAAAATAAGATGTCGTATAGAGTCCGAATACAACTGAGCCATTTTAGGGCTACGAAACAAACACTTACGCAAGACTTAGCTTATTAGGTAACATACTCCATCACCTTTTATTTCATAAATGACAATTTCAAAGTCCAATGCAAGCTATACAAGTAAGCATCACCCGTTAGCACCCCATTATGTTTCCCGTTTTTTAGGTACGTTATGATATAAGTTACTCACAATCAATTAGCACTAACATTGAACATGAGACAAGTATATGTGAAGAAATATAACACATAAGGATGTATATAAGATATGGTAAAGCAAGAACCATCATTAAACAAGTCATTAGAAACACTTAACAAATCAATACATCGATACATAAATTTCCAGCATTTCAGATTACCAGAGACGAAAATAATAAATTGGTAAAACATACTTCCGGGTCACCTTAGGGGCTGAAATTCTAGAGAGATAAAATAAGAAGTCTACTTTCACCTCAAATTTGTAGAATTAGGATAGCATAACCAGAACTCAATATTTTTGCATTTTACTAATCTTTGTTAAGATTTATCACACTTTGGAGAAAATGGATTTTCTCTCAAACCACTTAACCTTTTTTTTTTCTCAAATAAATTTTGTTAGAAAGAGGATTAAAAAATCTAATATTTGACTTAAGAACAAACATGATGGGATTTTTCTGGAATTTTTTACAAATAAAAGAAGTTCACTCTTTTTTGGGAACTCAAGGCCAGAATTTTGAAGAAGCTTTTAGGCTACCAAAACACTTAGTTAGGTTCTACCGAAACTCACACATACTCTACACACATAAAATATTATCCCATAAAAATAAGTCTTGAGTTCATGAAGGTTTGGTATTTTTCAACATTAGTAGAAATTTCCAATAGTGTGTTTAAGAGAAGAACAATCAAAACAAATATCTTTTTTTCATGCAAACCCTCAAACATCAATCCATTGCCATGAATATCATCATATCACATACTTTTAAAAAACATATTTGAAGATAGAGTAAGAATGAAGGAAGGGGTTGGAGTAAGGCAGAGAGTGAGTGTAACTTACCTTTCCTAGCATTCAAATTTCTTCTATCTTTTTCACTATTTTTCTTGTTCTCTTTTTCTCTCATCTCCTTTGTTTTTATTTTTTTATTTTTTATTTTTTTTATCACTCAAGCTCCCTTATTTGCTCTCTAGGATGGCCAAAGGAGTGAAAAAAAATGAAGTGAGGCTTGGTGTATTTATAGAGGAGGGTGGAGGTGTGAAATGACAAAAGCACCATTGGTTGGGTTGGAATTGGATTGGTTATGATTTGATTGGAAAGAAATGGAATGAGATGAATTAGTGGACTAAGTTAGGTTAATTAAGAATCTAATTTGTTTAGGATAATTAACTAGGAGACAATATGACAAAGTGTGACTGTGAGTCCATTACAAGAAGGGCAGTACATGCTTTGTCCAGTGTGCTTAGAAGATTGTAATCCTTTGTAAATATTTCTTATAATGTATTGTATTTATAATGTATCTTTCATTAATGGAAAATGTCTGTCTAATATTTTTTTGATACCCTTCCTTCATGCGAAGCTACTGGTTAAATAGAGGACGAGTAGTGGATTTGAATTGGTTTGAAGTCTAAAGAGATAAGATTTATGACTTGTCACATTGAGGGAATCCTCTTTGTTGATGGAATCACATGGGTTATCGGAGTAATATTGACGTTTCTTTTGCAGGCTTTTGTTTTTGCAAGAATCATTGTAGGCTTTTGCTTTGGCAGGAATCTTTTTAGACATTTTCTTTTGCAGGAATCTTTACAGACTTTTGTAGAAATCTGTCACCAAGATTATATAACCTAGGACTCGTAACTGTGACTGTGAGTCCATTACAAGGACAATGTGAAAGTAAGTGTGACTGTGAGTCCATTACAAGAAGGGCAGTACATGCTTTGCCCAGTGTGCTTAAAAGATTGTAAACTTTTTGTAAGTATTTATTGTATTGTACTATAATGTATTATATTATAATGTATCTTTCATTAATGGAAAATGTTTGTTTTGAATATGTTTTTGATTTCTAAAATTAGAATTCAAATTAATGATAGTTTACAATGTATCTCTGATCTTGAAGATGATTTGCAAAGATTAAATTCTCTCTTAGAAATTGCATTAGGATAATCCATAATTAATTATAGTCAAATAATTGTTTCTAGAACAAATTAGTATAAATCGACAATGCAAATTGTTACAAAGCTTAATCCTTAATTAGTTTCTGTCACCAAGGTTATATGACCTGGGACTCCTTTGGTATTAGAACTATCTAATTCTTGGATTTTCTTTTTATGTCCAATTTTTTCACATTTCCAACTGGTAGCATTCTTCTTGGAGGTATTTGGTTTGGATTTAGTGAAATTTGGAGATTTTGAGTTATTGAATTGTTTCTTCTTATAATATGGTTTCTTTTTATAATGTTGGGATTTGTTGGGAGAATATTTTTTCTTAGAGTAATTTTTGGTTGACCTTCTATAAGATGTTTTCCTTGAAGAGTTTCCTGCAAGAGGAGGTAAATAGAATTATAGCCGAATTGGTAGTAAAATTGTCCTAATTCCATGCAGATGGTTTTGTGTTCTTTCTTTAATTGGTTCTTAAATTTGATATCATTGCAAAGAGATAATCCTTTAGCACAAATTTCAGATATTAATTCTCCAAAAGTATATTGTAGGGAATTTGTATATTATGTTTGGAAGTCCAGTGATGAATCTTTCTTTCCAATAGTCTTAATTGGCATCATGTCGTTGGTATAGTTTAGAAATGAATATGTCTTTCTACCATTGAAAATGGATAAGAGTTGGGCATCTAAGATTGATTAACAATTCTTTGGATCTTTCTAAGACAATTTGTGTGTTTCCTATGAAATGTTGAGTGATGGATGTAACCAATGTGGTGACAACATCATTGGTAGGTTGTATAGTTGTTGGTTCTGATATGGAATTATCATTTTGATCTCGCTTAACAATAGTAAGAATGGCTTGCCTTTGTTCTAAATTAAGGTAATTATCTCACCATCCTTTTAATTATCCTGTAAAACCAAATAAGCATGCGGGCAATGGTGGAATCATTGTTATTAATTGGATGTTTTGCAAGGGTAGCATTGGCTACCATAACCATATGTTGGCCAAAGTTGAGAATTTGATAGTTAGATTTGCCATCGATGTTTCATTCACGAAGATCACTTCCAGAATCATTGTTATTAGTTGGATGTTTTGCAAGGGTAACATTGGTTACCAAAACCATATGTTGGCCAAGGTTGAGAATTTGATAGTTAGATTTGCCATCGATGTTCCATTCACGAAGATCACTTCCAGAATAAGCAAAAAGGATGTCAAAATGTCTTTCCTCTAATTGAAGATCTATGGGTGTAGAACGAGGATAATAATTCCTTGTGGGTGGCTGAGCTATAATGGATGTTTCATTGATTTGTGTAGGAGTGTTTGATGTAAATTGTTCATACTGATTGTGTAACAAATTGTCCTCTTGTAAAACATTGATACTCCCACTTTGTTCTACTTTTTCTTTGCTTTTACATGTAGAAGTATGAGAAGTGTCTGTTTGTAGGGTAGACGATTGGTTCATTATTATTGATAATTTTTGAGAGAGTTTACTTGTGTTTACTTAATTCTGCTAAAAATACTTTAGATGGGTTTGTAAATGAATAAGTATGATATGGTAAATTTTGAATTAAAAGAGGTTGACGAATTTGATCTGGGGGAACAGAGATATATAAATGGCTTCAATGCGAGTAATTTGTTTACCAATGGTTTGTAAATACATGTTTGTATAATTTAATTGTTCATAAACTTATCCTACTTCAAAACTAGTGGAAGGAGTATTTTTGGCTATTTGTGAGCCTTCTAGAGAAGGTCGGGTATATGAACAGGCATAAAAAGTAAGACCTACACCTTGTAAGGTACAAGTTTTACCTAGTGGATGGATAGATTGAATTGTTTCTCCATTAAGGACTGGCCAATGTTGAAATGAGCATTTAAAAGGGAAGTTGGAACTTGTATATTGTGATGTCGGCAATAGTTGGTAAAATACCATTGGAAAAAATGAATATGGATTTGTAATGTGGTAAGAGTGAGGTAATATTTAGAAGGGTTAATTATACTAATAGTCCCTATAGTTTGGGACTTGTGTCACTTTGGTCCCTGACTTTTCAATTGTGACACATTTGACCTTGAATTTTGAATCTTGTTCCAAATAAGGACAATTGAAAATATCATTAGATTTTTCAAGGGTAAAATCGTCAATTTGATAAAATATAAACTAATTTGACAAAAATAAA
>NW_021028068.1:241337-257072 GCF_004153795.1 Camellia sinensis
TTGTGGGTCTTACATCCGAGAGTATAGACACCTGGTAGATGCTGCTGCTCATATGGAAATTATGATGCAGGAAGAGGAGGAAGAACAGAGGGGCTCCAAGAGGGGCCAAGATGGTCAGGGTGATGGCAGGAGACAGAGGGGTTACAACCCTCAGCAGCCTCAGGGTGCAGTTTCTAGATCGACCTTTCCAGTGCCGAGTGCATGCTCGGGGAGAGGCAATCAGGGGGAGTTTGCTTGTTACAAGTGTGGCCAGCTGGGTCACACGGTTTCAGTTTGCCCGCAAAAGGGTAGGGGTCAGAGAGCTGCTTCTTCTTCAGCTAGACCGCAGAGTCAGAGTTTGAGTCAGAGAGCTGCTTTTTTGTGCATCGAGTGTAGAATGATCTAAAAACATCACCAACTTATTTTCACTTTTATTTTTAATGAATTGCTTTTCATTTTTTTATAACTTATTTGGTCCATGTAGTCAACTAGACTCTAAAACGCAAAGTTTTTTGAAATTTTTTGAAAAAAGTTCATTAAAAATGAACCCCAGTTCCACTAAATTTTCTAATTAGAAATGGGATAGTGTAGAGTTTAAACACTGGTTGTAGTAGAATCATAACTCAATCCCACATCGTTCATAATCTCATTAGAAAAGAGATAGTGTAAAATTTCAACATTGCTAGTAGCAAAATCGTGAACCTCTCGCACATTGTTTAAAAACAACCCATGATGTTTGAATATAAGGTGTGATTGAGACATCTAATATTTGCCGAGCTGAGTAGCGTTAGCTGGTGACGTAAGCGAGTGCACCAAGGTGGTTGGATGATGGTAAAGTTGAAAGGTGGGTTCGACACTTGAACTCTGGGTAGACCAGTGAACGTGTTCGTTTTGGCTAGCCCAGGGTTTTTTTTTTTACATGTATACAATAATAAATTAATATTGTGATGACCAATGATGGATTTTTTTCAAGTATAAAATAAATAAATTAATATCGTTATGATCAAGGATGGATCCCCGAAATTTGAAAATCTAAATATACTATCCCACTCTTTGGATCTATCCTTGGTGATGATGTTCAACATAAAAATAATGGTTTTTTCTATTTCAATCAATAAAATTTGGTGGCTTTTGGCAAACCAACTAAAAACTCTATCTTTTTTTTTTTTTGAATGTTATTATTATTTTTTTAATTTGCCTCTAAAATTTTACATTTTTTGTGTATCTAGTGCAGAATGATATAAAAACATCACCAACTTATTTTCACTTTTTTTTTAGTCAATTATTTTCCATTTTAATTTTATAACTTATTTGGTCTATACAATCGAGTAGACGCTAAAATGCAAAGTTTTTTAATTTTTTTTTTAAAAACCTCTAGTACAAATGAAAAAAAAATCCAAATACTTACCCCAGTTCCACTAAATTTTCTTTACGAAAAATTACAACTCAATAGTATTTTGAAAAACTAATTACAAATTTTTAAATTTACCACTCTAATGTGGTTTTTTTTTCAAATGCTTCAAATTTCGAAATTTTCAGATTAAAATGTAGCCCTCGACGATCAACACAACTTTCGTAAAGACCAAAAGTGAGCAAACAACTCCTACTAGATCAAATCTAAGAGAGAAGGGCCGGTTTTAGAGTGAGAAGCTCCGAAAATGGCTTTTTGGAAAAGTAAGAGAGAGAAAAGATCTTGAAAAAGTGATCCAAAAGTCAGATCTCGGGTTTATATAAAAGTCGCCTCGCTCGAGCGTCACTCACAGTGTAACGCCCTCAAAATAATAACATTAAACCCATCAAATAAGACATCCATTGACATATGAAATAACCACATTCTTCTATTCATGAGAGTTTCATTACATAAGTATTACATGTTAACAACAAAAGCAAAATGCCCTACGGGTTTACAGCTTTCCAAGTTAACACCTGGTTACAACAAAAAGAGTACTAACTCATTTGCACATTAAGCCCTTGGCTTGAATTTACATGTATTACATCAAAAGTAAAACGACAAAAGTATGCCCGTCTCTAGCCTCCCAAACTGTGTCCTTGGAGGTGGCATGCTACCTGTACCTGAAAATGATATTCCCATATAGGGTGAGCCACAGCCCAGTAGAAATACACTAAACCAACCATGAACAATGACTAAAAGATTAGCAATTGATAGATAGCCAACACTGATACATTTACATAAATTACATATTTATGTCACACGACTTATGAGTCCAAGTTACCTTTCATTTTTCCCTTTTTCAACGGATAGGCAAATATGCACCACCCACATTCTAAACAGATATGTATAACAACAATATCCACATTCTCAGATAAGCAAATAAGCTATATCCACATTCTACAACAGATATGTATAACAACAATATCCACAGACAAGCACATAAGCTATATCCACATTCTACAACAGATATGTATAACAACAATATCCACAGATAAGCATATAAGCTATATCCACACTTCACAAAGATAAGCATATAAGCTCTATCTTCACTTCTTTAGACAAGCATATGAGCTGTATCTACGGAGTTCATCCCCTATCTTCTCCCAACACTAACCGGTTTAGAGGTACATCCCCTATCTTCCCCTAAACCGCAGAGTACATCCCCCATCTCCTCCTCCAAATTTTGAATTATTTCTATAAAGAAAAAAAATGGGAATGAATATTAAAAGAAAAATGGAAGTTGCATAAAATTAAAAAATGGGAAGTCCATATCAAGAAACAGTATACATTAACGACCTATGTGGAAATTAAATAAAAAGGAAATTGAAAGAAAAGGAATTGGATAAAAATGGAGTGGAATTAAAATAAAAATGGAAGTTGCACAAAATTAAGAATGGAAGTTCATTCAAGAAACCACTACACCTGAACGATCTGTTTGGAATTAGATAAAAAAAACAAACTCATAGGAAAGGAAATTGAATAAAAATAGAAGTTGTATAAAAATAAAAATGGAAGCTGCATAAAACTTAAAAATGGAAGTTCATTCAAGAACCACTCACCTTAACGATCTGCTAGGGAAATTAAATAAAAAAAGGAAATTGATGGAGATGGAAATGGGGAATAAAAATGAAGTTGGAATAAAATAGAACATGGAAACTGCATTAAAATTAGGCAAGGAGTCATTCAAGAAATAACATATACCTTAACGATCATTTGGACAATTAAATAAAAAAGGGAACTGAATAGGAAAAGGGAACATTGAATAAAATGGAAGCTGGAATTAAAATAAAAAATGGAAGTTGCATGAAATTAAGAATGGAAGTTCTTCAAGAAACCACATAACCCTAATGACCTATCGAAGTTAAATAAAAAAGGAAAATGAATAGAAAGGGAAATTGAATAAAATGGAGTTTAATAAAAGAAAATGAAGTGCATAAATTAAAAATGGAAGTCATTCAATAAAACAGTATACATAACGATGCTATGAATTAAATAAAAAAAGGAAATTGAAAGAAAAGGAAATTGAATAAAATCGAAGTTTGAATAAAATAAAAATGGAGTTGCAATAAAATGAAAATGGAAAGTCATTCAAGAACCTCTATACCTTAACGATCTATTTGAAAATTAAATAAAAACAAAATTGAATAGAAAATGAATTGAATAAAAATGGAAGTGGAATAAATACAAAGTTGGAAGTTGCATAAATTAAAAATGAAAATTCACTCAAGAAACCACCACACTTAATGATCTTTTGGAAATTAATAAAAAAGGAAATGAATGGAAATGGAAATGTATTAAAATAGAAGTTGATGAAATGAGAAATGGACACTGCATTTTAAAATATAAACCTGGAAGTTCATGTGAAGAACCACTATACCTTAACGATCGATTTGGAAATTAAATAAAAAGGAAATGTGAATAGGGAAAAAGGAGTGGGAATAAAAATAGAAATGAGGTTGCATAAAATTAAAATGGAAGTCTCATTCAAGAACCACTAGACCTTAAACGATCTATGGGAAAATAATATAAAAGAAATTGAATGGAGATGGAAATTGAATAAAATAGAAAATGGACACTGCATAAAATTAAACTGGAAGTTCAGTCAATAATCACTATACCTTAACGATCTATTTGGAAATTAAATAAAAAAAGGAAACTGATAGAAAAGGAAATTGAATAAAAATGGGAAGTGGAATAAAAATAAAAAAATGAAGTTGCATTAAAATTAAAATGGAAGTTCATTCAAGAAACATACCCTTAACGATCTATTGGGAACTAAATAAAAAGGGAAAGGAATAGAAAAGGAAACAGAATAAAAATGGAAGTTGAATAAAAAATACAAATGGAGTTAGCATAAAATTAAAATGAAGTTCATGCAGAAACCACTATACCTTTTTAATGATATATTTGGAAATTTAAACAAAAAGGAATTAAATGGGATGACAATTGAATAAAACTTAGAACTTGAATAAAAAATAGAAATGTACACTGCATAAAATTAAACATTGAAGTTCATTCAGAAACCACTATACCTTAGCGATCATTTGGAAATTAAATAAAAAGGGAATTGAATAGAAAAGGAAAATTGAATAAAAGGAAGTGGAATAAAAATAAAATGGAAGTTGCATAAAATTAAGAATGGAAGTTCATTCAAGAACCACTACACCTTACGATCTGGTTTGGAAATTAAATGAAAAAGGAATTCAATAAAAAAGAATTGAATAAAAATGGAGGTTGAATAAAATAACAATGGCAGTTGCATAAAATTAAAAATGGAAGTTTCATTGAGAAACCAAACACTAACGTTCTATTAGGAATTAAAATAAAAAAGGAATTGAATGGAGATTGGAAATTTGAATAAAATAGAAGTTGAATAAAATTAGAATGGAACTGTATAAATTAGGCTGGGAAGTTCATTGAAGAAACAACTATACCTTAACGATCTATTTGGAATTCAAATTTAAAAGGGAAGTGAATGGAAAGGAATTGATAAAAGTGGAAGTTTAACAAATAAAAGAAAAATGGAAGTTGATAAAAATTGAAACGTGAAAGTTCATTTAAGAAAACAGTATACATTAACGATCTATTTGGAAATTAAATAAAAAATGAAATTTGAATAGAAAAGGAAAATTTGAATTAAAAATTGTGGATGTGGAATAAAAATAAAAATGGAAGTTGCCAAAAAATTGAAAAATAGAAAGTTCATTCGAGAAACCACATATACCTTACGATCTATTTGGAAATTAAATGAAAAAAAGGAATTGAATGGTGATGGAAATTGAATAAAAATAGAGGGGAAACTGAATAAAATTAAACATGGAAACTTCATTTAAGGAACAGTTTCCTTAACGATCTATCGAAATTAAATAAAAAGGAAATTGAATAGAAAAGAACTGAAAAAAATGGGAAGTTGAATAAAATAAAATGAAGTTGCATAAAATTAAGAATGGAAGGATTCGTATCAGAAACACTACCACCTTAACGATCTTTTTGCGAAAGTAAATAAAAAAGGGAAATTCAATAGAAAGAAAATTGAATAAAAATGGAAGTTGAGTAAAATAAAATAGAAGTTGCATAAAATTAAAATGAAGTTCCATTCAAGAAACCACTATACTAACGATCATCTGGAAATTAAATAAAAAAAGGAAATTGAATGGTGATGGAAATTGAATAAAATGTTAAACGGGAAACTGCGTAAAATTAAACATGGAACATTCATTTAAGAACACAATACCTTAACGATCTATTTCGAAATAATAAAAAGGAAATGAAAGAATAAGAAACTGAATAAAAATGGAAAAGTTGCATAAAATTAAAAATGGAAGTTATTCAAAAAAACACTTCACCCTTAACGATCTATTTGGAAATTAAATAAAAAGGAAATTAATAGAAAGAATTGAATAAAAATGGAAGTTTGAATAAAAAAAATGGGAAGTTGCATAAATTAAAAATGAAAGCTGAATCAAGAAAACCATATTACCTTAAGATCTATTTGAAATTATAAAAAAAGGAAATTGAATGGAGATGGAATTGAATAAAATAAGAGTTGGAATAAAATAGAAAGTGCAAAAACTGCATAAAATTAAACATGGAAATTTATTCAAGACCACTATACCTTAAAGATCTATTTGAAATTAAATTAAATGGAAAATTGAATGGAGATGGAAATTGAATAAAATAGAAGTTGAATAAAAATAGAAATGGAAACAAACATAAAAATTAAACATGGAGTTCATTCATGAACCACTTATATCTTAACGATCTATGTAAATTAATAAAAAATCAATTGAAGTAGAAAAGGAAATTGAATAAAATGGAAGTGGATGAAAAACCAAATGGAACTGCATTAAATTAAAAATTGAAGTTCATTCAAGGAAACCACTTATTACCTTAATGATTCTATTTGAAATCAAATAAAAAAGGAATTGGAATGGGAAATGGAAATGAATAAAATAGAAGTTGAATGAAAATAGAAAATGGACAATTGCAAAAATTAACGTGGAGGTCATTGAAGAAACCACTGACTTTACGATCTTATTTGGAAATTAATAAAAAAGGAAATGGAATAGAAAAGGAAATTGATAGAAAAGGAAGTGGAATAAAAATAGAAATGGAGGTTGATAAAATTTTAAAATGGAAGTTTATCAGAAACCACTAGACTTTACGATCTATGTTGGAATTAATAAAAAAAGGAAATTCAATGGAGATGGAATTGAATAATGAATAGAAGGGGAAACTGCATAAAAGTGAACATGGAAATTCATTTCAAGAAACACTACACTTAACGATCTATTTGGAAAATTACATAAAAAAAGGAAATGAAATGGAGATGGGGAAATGAATAAAAATAGAAATGAATAAAAATAGAAGTTGAATGAAAATAGAAATGGACACTTGCAAAAAATTAAGTGGGTCATTGAAAACCACTGTACCTTAACGATCTATTGGATATTAAAAAAAAAGGAATTAAATAGAAAGGAAATTGAATAGAAAAGGAAGTGAATAAAAATAGAATGGAGTTGCATAAAATTGAAATTGAAGTTCATCAAGAGGACCACTATACCCTAACGATCCTTTATTTGAAATTAAATAAAAAGGGAAATTGAATGGAGATTGGAAATTTGAATAAGAATGAGGGGGAAACTGCATAAAATTGAACATGGGAAATTCATTATGAAACACTACACCTTAACGATCTTATTTGGAAATTGAATGGAGATGGAAATTGATAAAAATAGAAGTGAAAGCTGCATAAATTAAACATGAATTTTCATTCAAAAACCACTGTACTTTAAAGATCTATTTGAAATAAATTAAATGGAAATTGAATGGAGATGGAAATTTTTATTAAAAATAGAGTTGAATAAAAATAGAAATGGAACTGATAAAATTAAAATGGAAGTTCATTTCATGAAACCACTATCCTTAAGATCTTTTGGAAATTATAAAAAAGGAATAGAATAGAAAAGGGAAATCAATAAAAATGGAAGTTTGATAAATATACAAATTGAAGTTGCGTAAAATTAATAATGGAAGCTTATTCAAAAAAACACTAAACCTTACGATCTATTTGGAAAATTAAATAAAAAAGGATTGAAGGAGATGAAATTGAATAAAAATAGGAAGTCGAATAAAAATAAAATGGAAACTGCATAAAACTTAAACATGGATGTTCATTCAAGAAACCACTATACCTTAACGATCTATTTTGGAATATAATTAAAAAAGAAATTGAATGGAGATGAAAATTAATAAAAATAGAAGTTAAATAAAAATAGAAATTGGAAACTGCATAAAATTAAAATGGAAGTTCATTTTGAGAACCATATACCTTAACTATCTATTTGGAATTAAATTAAAAAAAGGAAGTTGAATAGAAAAGAAAAATTGAATAAAAATGGAATGGAATAAAAATAAAATGGAAGTTGCAAAAAAATAAGAATGGAAGTTCATTGAAGAACCACTACACTTACGATCTATTTGGAAATTAAATTAAAAAAAGGAAATAAAGGAGATGGAATGATACAAAATAGATGGTTAAATAAAATGAAATGGAAACTGCATAAAATTAAACATAGAAGTTCATTGAGAAACCACTATTCTTAACGATCTATTTGGAAATTGAATTAAAAAAGTAAATTGAATAGAAATGGAGTGGAATAAATGTAAAAATGGAGTTGCATAAAATTAAAAATGGAAGTTCATTCAAGAAACCACCAGACCATAACGATTATTGGAAAATAATAAAAAGGAAATGAAGGAGATGGAAATTGAATAAAATTATAAGTTGAATTAAAAACAGAAATGGACACTGCATTAAAAATTAAACATGGAAGGTCATTCAAGAAATCACTATTACCTTAACGACTCTATTTGGGAATTGAATAGAAAGGAAATTGAACAAAATGGAGTGAATTAAAAATCAAAAATGGAAGTTGCGGTAAAATTAAAAATGGAAGTCTTCATTTAAGAAACACATATACCTTAATGATCTATTGGAAATTAAAAAAAGGAAATTCAATAGGAAAAAGGAAATTGAATAAAAATGGAAGTGGATAAAAAATAAAAAATGGAGGTTGCATCAAATTAAAATGAAGTTCACTCACAGCCACTAAGAACTTAACGAATTATTTGGAAATAAATAAAAAATGAAATTGAAATGGCGATGGAAATTGGAATAAAATAGAAGTTGAATAAAAATAGAAATGGACACTACATAAAATTAAACATGGAAGTTAACTCATTGAAACCACCATACCTAACGATCTATTTGGGCAATTAAATAAAAAAAGAAATTGGAATAAAAAAGGGAAGTTGCCATGAAAATTAAAAATGGAAGTTCAGTCAAGAACCACTACACCTTGAAAGATCTATATTGGAAATAAATAAAAAGGGAAATATTAATTAGAAAAGGGAAATGAATAAAATGGAAGTTGAATAAAAATACAATGAAGTTGCTAAAATTAAAAATGAAAGTTCATTCAGACCATATACTTATGATCTATTTGGGAAAGTAAATAAAAAAGGATATTGAATGGAGATTGAAATTGAATAAAAAAATAGAGTTGAATAAAAATAGGGATGGGGCACTGATAAAATTAAAACATTGAAGTTCATTTGAAGAAACCACTATACCTTAACGATCTATTTTGGAAATTAAATAAAAAAAGGAAAACTGAACAAAAATGGAATGGAATAAAATAAAAATCGGAAGTTGCATAAAATTAAGATGGGAAGTTCATTCAAGGAAACACTACAACTTTAACGATCTGTTTGGAAATTAAATAAAAAAGGAAACCCAATAGAAAGGAAATTGAATAAAAATGGAAGTTGAATTAAAATAAAATGCAAAGTTGATAAAATGAAAATGAAAGTTTCATTCAGACTCTATACTTAACGATCTATTTGAAATTAAATAAAAAACGAAATTGATAGGAAAAGGGAAAGTTGAATAAAATGGAAGTGATAACTTAGGAAAGGAGGTTGCATCAAATTAAAAATGGAAGTTCATTTCAGGAGACCATAGAACCTTAACGATCTATCGGAAGTTTAAATAAAAAAGGAAATGAATCGAAAAGGAAATTGAATAAAAATGGAAGAATAATAAAAAGAAAAATGGAGTTGCATTAAATTAAAAATGGAAGTGTCATCAAGAAACAAAGTATACATTAACGACCTATTTGGAATTTAAATAAAAAAAGGAAATTGAATAGAAAGGAATTGGATAAAATGGAAGTGGAATAAAATAAAAATGGAAGTTGCACAAATTAAGAATGGAGTTTCATCAAAGAAACACTACACCTGAACGATCTGTTTGGAAATAGATAAACATAAAACAAACTCAATAGAAAAGGAAAATTGAATAAAAATAGAAGTTTTATAAAAATAAAAATGAAAGCTGCATAAATTAAAAATGGAATTCATTCAAGAAAACCACTACACCTTAACGATCTGCTAGGAAATTAAATAAAAAAGGAAAATTGATATGGAGAGGGAAATTGAATAAAAAAGAAGTTGATAAAATAGAAATGAAACTGCATAAAATTAGGCAAGAAGTTCATTCAGAAATACTATACCCTTAACGAAATCTATTTGGAAATTAAATAAAAAAGGGAACTGGAATAGAAAAGGAAATTGAATAAAATTGGAAGTGGATAAATAAAATGGAAGGTTGCATGAAAATTAAAATGGAAGTTCATTCAAGAAACCACTATACCCTAATGACCTATTCCGGAAGTTAATAAAAAAGGAAAATGAATTAGAAAAGGAAATTGAATAAAAATGGAAGGTTTAATAAAAAGAAAATGAAGTTGCATAAAGATTAAAAATGGAAGTCATTCAATAAAACAGTATACATTAACGATCTATTGGAAATTTAAATAAAAAAAGGAAACGATAGAAAGGAAATTGAATAAAAATCGAAGTTGAATAAAAATAAAAATGGAAGTTGCATAAAATTGAAAAATGAAGTTCATTCAAGAACTCTATACCTTAACGATCTATTTTGGAAATAAATAAAAACAAAATTTGAATTAGAAAGGAAATTGAATAAAAATGGAAGATAAAAATACAATGGAGTTGGCATAAAATTAAAAATGAAAAATTCACTCAAGATAACCACCACACTAATGATCTATTTGGAAATTAAATAAAAGGGAAACTGATGGAAATGGAAATTGTATAAAATAGAAGTTGAATGAAAATAGAAATGGGACACTGGCATAAAATTAAACCTGGAAGTTCATTAAGAAAACCACTATACCTTACGATCGATTTGGAAATTAAATAAAAAGGATAATTGAATAGAAAAAAGGAAGTGGAATAAAATAGAAAATGGAGTTGATAAATTAAATAATGGAGTTCATTCAAGAAACACATAGACTTTAACGATCTATTTGGAAAATAATATAAAGAAATTGAATGGAGATGGAATTGAATAAAATAGAAATGGACACTGCATAAAATTAAACCGGGAAGTTCAGTCAATAAATCACTATTACCTAACGATCTAGTGGAAATTAATAAAAAGGAAATGATAGAAAAGGAAATTTGAATAAAAATGGAAGTGGAATAAAAAAAAATGGAAGTTTGCATAAAATTTTAAAAAATTGGAAGTTTCATTCAAGGAAACACTAAAACCTTACGATTATTTGGGAAACTTAAAATAAAAAAGGGAAATTGAATAGAAAAGAGAACTGAATAAAAATGGAAGTTGAATAAAATACAAATGGAAGTTGCATAAAATTAAAAATAAAGTTCATCAGAAACCATATTACCTTAATGATATATTTGAAATTAAATCAAAAAGGAAATTAAATGGAGATGGAAATTGAATAAAACTAGAACACTTGATTAAAAATAGAATGCTTACACTGCATTAAAATTAACCATTGAAGTTCATTCAAGAAACCACTATACCTTAGCGATCTATTTGAAATTAAATAAAAAAGGAAATTGAATAGAAAAGGAAATATGAATAAAAGGAAGTGGAATAAAAATAAATGGAAGTTGCATAATTAAGAATGGAAGTTCATCAAGAAACCATACACCCTTAACGAACTCTGTTTGGAAATTAAATGAAAAAGGAAATTCAATAAAAAAGGAAATTGACATAAAAGGAAGTTGAATAAAATACAAATGGCAGTTGCATAAAATTAAAATGGAAGTTCATGTGAAGAAACCACAACACCTTAACGTTCCTAGTAGGGAAATTAAATAAAAAAGGAAATTGAATGGAGATGGAAATTGAATAAAAATAGAAGTTGAATAAAATAGAAATGAGAACTGTATAAAACTTAGGCATGGAAGTCATTGAGAAACAACTATAACCTTAACGAATCTATTGGAATTAGAATTTAAAAGGGAAGTGAATTGGAAAGAAATTGAATAAAAGTGGAAGTTTAACAAAAGAAAATGGAAGTTGCATAAAATTTGAAAGTGAAAGTTCATTTAAGAAACCAGTATACATTAACGATCTATTTGGAATTAAATAAAAAAATGAAATTGAATAGAAAGGAAATTGAATTAAAAATTGATGTGAATAAAAATACAAATGGAAGTTGATAAAATTGAAAATGAAAGTTCATTCGCAGAAACCACTATACCTTTAACGATCTATTGGAAATTAAATAAAAAAAGGAATTTTGAATGGTGATGGAAATTGAATAAAAATGAAGGGGAAACTGAATAAAATTAAACATTGGAATTATTCAAGAAACACTATACCTTCACGATCTATTTCGAGATAAATTAAAAAAAGAAATTGATAGAAAAAGGAAACTGAAAAAAAAAATGGAAGTGGAATAAAAATAAAAATGGAAGTTGCATTAAAAATAAGAATGGAGTCGTTCAATGAAACCACTACACCTTAACGATCTTTTTGGAAAGTAAAATAAAAAGAAATCAATAAAAGAAAATTTGAATAAAAAAATGGAAGTGAGTTAAAATAAAAATAGAAGTTGCATTAAAATTAAAAATTGAAGTTCATTCTAGAAACCACTATACCTTAACAATCTATTTTTGGAAATTTAAATAAAAAAGGAAATTGAATGGAGACGAAATTGGAATAAAAATAGAATTAATTAAAAAAAGAAGTGGAAGCTGCATAAAATTAAACATGAAATTTTATTTCAAGAAACACTATACCTTAAAAGATCTATTTTACAATTAAAATTTAAAAATGGGAAATGAATGGAGATGGAAATTATGAAAATAGAAACTTGAATAAAAATAGAAAATGGAAACTGCATAAATTAACCATTGACAGTTCATTCATTGAAACGACTTACCTTAACGATCTAATTGTGAAATTAATATAAAAGGAAATAGAATAGAAAAGGAAATGAATAAAAATGGAGCTTGAATAAAATACAAATGAAAGTTGCGTTTTAAATTAAAAAAAGGAAGCTTATTCAAAAACCACTAAACCTTAACGATTCAATTGGAGATTAAATTAAAAAGGGAAATTGAATGGAGATGGAATTGAAGTAAATAAAGGCGATAAACATAGAAATGGAAACTGCATAAAATTAAACATGGAAGTTCATCAAGAAAACCATATACCTTAACAATCTATTTGAAATTTAAATAAAAAGGAAGTTGAATAGAAAAGAAAATTGAATAAAAATGGAAGTTGGAATAAAATAAAAATGGAGGTTGCAAAAAAAATTTTAGAATGGAAGTTCATTGAAGGAACCATACCTTAACGATCTATTTCGAAATTAAATAAAAAAGGAAATTAAATGGACGATGGGAATTTGAAAAAAAAATAGGAAGTGAAATAAAAATAGAATGGAACTGTTAAAATTAAACATAGAAGTCTTCAAGGGAAAAACCACTATTTACCCATAACGATCTATTTGGAAATTAATAAAAAAGTAATGAATAGAAATGGGGAGGTGGAATAAAAATAAAATGGGGAAGTTGCATAAAATTTAAAAAGGAAGTTTATTCAAGAAACCCCTAGACCATTAACGATCTATTTGGGAAATAAATAAAGAGGAAATTGAATGGAGATAGAAATTGGATAAAAATTAGAAGTCGAATAAAAATAGAAACTGGAAACCTGGCATAAAATTAAAATGGAAGTTCATTCAAGAAACACTAATACCTTACGATCTATTTGAAAAATTAAATAGAAAGAAAATTGAATAAAATTAAAAATGGAGGTTTGCATTTCAATTAAAAATTGGAAGTTCACTTCAAGCAGGACCACTAGACCATAACGATCTATTTGGAAAATCAAATTCAAAAAAGGAAATTGAATTGGCGATGGAAATTGAATAAAAATTAGGAAGGTTGAATAAAAATCAGAAATGGACACTTGCATAAATTAAACATGGAAGCTGGTTCGCTCAGCGAAACCACCCATACCTTAACGATCTATTTGGAAATAAATAAAAAAGGAAATTGAATACAAAAGAAATTGAATAAAAATGGAAGTTGCCACAAAATTAAAAATGGAGTTTAAGGCAGAAACCACTACCACTTAACGATCATTGGACTAATAAAAAGGAAATTCATAGAAAAGGAAACTGGATTAAAAATGGAAGTTGATTAAAAATAACAAATGAAGTTACATAAAATTAAATGAAACGTTCATCAAGAAACCAGTATACCTTATGAAACTCTTTGAAATTAAATAAAAAAAGAAATGAATGGAGATGGGAATTGATAAAAATAAAGGTGAATCAAAAATAGAAAGGGAACTGCATAAAATATAAACATTGAAGTTCATGGAAAACACCTATACCTTAACGATCTATGGAAATTAATTAAAAAGGGAAATTGAATAGGAAAAGGAATTGAACCAAAAATGGAAGTGGAATAATAATAAAAATGGAAGTTGCCATAAAATTAAGAATGAGTTCATTCCAAAAAAACCACTACACCTCAACGATCTATTTGGAATTAAATAAAAAAGGAAACTCAATAGAAAAGGAAATTGAATAAAAATGGAAAGTTGAATAAAAATAAAAAATGGAGCTGCATAAAATTTAAAATTGGAAATTTCACTTTCAGAAACCTCCTACCTTAACGATCTATTTGGAAATTAAATAAAAAGGAAATTGTAATAAAATGGAAGGGGAATAAAAAATAGAAAATGGAGTTGCACAAATTAAAATGGAAGTTCATTTCAGGAGACCAATGACCTTAACGATCGATTTGGAAAATAAATAAAAAAGGAAATTAATGGGGCGAAATTGGGAAATTGAATAAAAATAAGAGTTGGAATAAAAATTGAAATGAAATTGGCATAAGTTAAACAATGGGAAAGGGTTACTTCAAGAACCACTATAGCCTTAACGATCTATTTGGAAAAGAAATAAAAAAGGAATTGAAATTAAAAATGAAGTGGAATAAAAAATAAATGGAAGTTGCATAAAATTAAAAATGAAGGTTCATTCAGAAGCCACTACACCTTAACGATCTATTTTTGGAAACTAAATAAAAAGGGAAATTCAATAGAAAGGAACTGAATAAAATGGAAGTTTGAATAAAACATACAATGGAAGTTGCGATAAAATTAAAATGGAAGTTCATTCAAGAAACCACTACCACCTTAACAATCTGTGTGGAAATTAAAAAAAGAAATTGAATGGAGATGGAAATTAATAAAAATAGAAGTTGAATAAAAATAGAAGATGGAAACTGCATAAAATAGGCATGGAAGTTCATTGAAGAAACCAATACACCTTAACGATCCTATTTGGAAACATTAAATAAAAAAGGCAAGTTGAATGGAGATGGAAATGCAATAAAAATAGAACTTGAATAAAATAGAATGGACACTACATAAAATTAAACACTGAAGTCAGTGAAGAACCACTATACCTTAACGATCTATTTGGAATGTAAATAAAAAAGGAAATTGAATAGAAAATGAATTGAATAAAATGCAAGTTTGGAATAAATAAATTGGAAGTTGCATAAAATTAGAATGGAAGTCATTCAAGAAACCTACACCTTAACTATCTTTTGGAAATTTAAATAAAATGGAATTCAATAAGAAAAAGAAAATTGAATAAAAATGTTAAGTTGAGTAAAAATAAATAGAAGTTGCATAAAATTTAAAATGAAAGTTCATTCAAGAACCATTATACCTTAACAATTATTAGAATAAATCAAAAAAATAAAATTGAATGGAGACGGAAATTGAATAAAAATAGAGTGGAAGCTGCATTAAAATTAACATGGAAGTTCATTCAAGAAACCACTATACCTTAAAGATCTATTTGAAAATTAAAATTAAAATGGAATTGAATGGAGATGGAAGTTAATGAAATAGAACTTGAATCAAAAAG
>NW_021028069.1:0-61862 GCF_004153795.1 Camellia sinensis
TATTGTATTGGAAAATGGTCCTCATAACCTGGCAAGGAGGTTCAACAGGTATATAATGAATGGGTTTCGGTATCGAGTAAAGGCCATGGATGACCATCGAGCTACACAAAATTGTGGTGTAGTTTTGAAAGCAGATACCATAAGTTATGCTAGTCGGAAAGACAAGAATCCTCGTGTGGGGTTTGTGTACTATTATGGACAATTGACAGATATTGTTGAGATTCGATATTCCAATGAGAAGAAGCATGTGCTGTTTAAGTGTGATTAGATTGACAACATTCACGGGAAGATACAAGATGTCTTCAATTTTACGTTGGTCAACTTTAATCATTTGTTATATTGAGATGATCGAATTACCAATAACTTTTCATCTTGGCATCCCAAGCAGAGCAAGTTTGGTATGTTGTAGACCTATTAGAACCAGACTGGCAAGTAGTGGTGAAGATGTCTCAAAGAGGTTTATTTTATATGAATTCGACTGATCCAGAAATCGAGCCATATATGAGCCAACAATTAGAAGAAAGCATAATGCTCTGTGATGAAGAAGTTGGTTGGGTGAGGGAAGCCGCAGAAGGATAAACACTTAATGTGGAAATAGACTGATATTTAATAAACATCAGTAATTGAATTAAGGCCAAGGTTGTAGTTAATGTTCAGTTTCTTAATTTACTTTGTCTTTGTAATTGTATTAGTTCAATTAATGCCATATTATAGTTGATTCAAAACCATTCTCTACATTTCTAATGTCAATTAATGTCACGGCACTTACAGATTATTATAGCAAGGAAGAGGAAGCCTGATCATCCCCTACGCATGATGTCCGATATGGTATGTAAGAGGACATTAGCGGCACCACCATAAGAGAAGGTATCACATCGACCACCATCAGAGGGGCCATTAGTACTACCACTATCTGACTAGCCACCGCAGCGACCACTATTAGTGGCACCACCATTAGAGGAGGCATCACAACGAGCACCATTAGTGCCACCGCATCGACCACTATCAGTGGCACCACAGCAGCTATCATCTACTCAGCCTCCACACATATCATTGGTCCGTCCACCATCAGTGGCACCACCATTAGAGGAGGCATCACAGCAAGCACCATTAGAGGGGCCATTAGTGCCACTGCATCGACCATCATCAGTGGCACCACAGCAGCTATCATCTACTCAGCCTCCACGCCTACCATCGGTGCGTCCACCATCAGTGGCACCACAGCAGCTATCATCCCGACTAGAGTCATCGGCTTATGAGCCATCTGCAGGTATATAAATTTGCTTTGATTTGTATAAAAATTATTTAAATATATATTTATTTGTTCTTATTACATATGACTTGTTTATCCTCATTGTATTTTTCAGACCTTTCAACTTCTTCACAGCCCACCTCAGGTATAAGAATTCGATTTGTATTGACATTATTTAAATTTGGATTTGTTTATTATCATTGCATATTGTTTATTCTTATTGTATCTCACAGGTCATGTTAGTTCTTCATCAACCTCGAGTAGGCGTGGTAGAGGATGTGCCAAGGGCATTAGGGAGTGAGGTACTGGTACAAAGTTGGACATACAATTTGATGAAAATTACTGTCCAATAGGGGATAACGTGTCTAAGTTAACTACTCAAGTTGGCATTATTGTGAGGAATGGTAACATTGTTCCTCTTACTTTTCTTGACTGGAACACTGTGTCTGATGATATTCTTGATGCTATCTGGAAGGATGTGAAAGTAAAAGTATAATTTTGTCCAAAAATTTAAATTTCAAAATTGTGTTATTATTATTTAAACTTTGAAATTGTGTTTTATAGGACAATTTGAATATATGTCCAGAGGAGTACAAGCCAATTTGCATGAAAAATTGCAACATATAGAAGGATCACAAGAATAAAATTAAGGCTAAGTATTTCAAGCCTAGAAGTTCTAATCCTAATCTGAAGGATGATGTTCCTTTGCACATTGTGCCAAGCTAGTGGGAAGAACTTGTGGAGTATTGGCATACTTCCGATGTTGAGGTATACAAATAAGTTATATGTATGATATGTAAACAAACAAATCATATTTATATACTTACATTTGTTGAACCTGTTATAGAAAATTGCAACTAGGAACACTAAAAATCGGCAAGCTCACGGCATAGCTCATACCACAAGGCGTACTACTTTCCCTCAGATACGGCATGAGGTTTATATTTTATTATTTTATTTTTGTATATAAATAAACATTGTATATTTGCAAATTATTTGGATTCTAATTTTCATATTTCTAAAAAAATGTAGATGACCAATAAAAGGGAGTCTACTGATAAGATGAATGTTTAGCTTATGACACGTAGAGCAGATGACCCAAAGGTTATCCGAACCTTGGTAGTTTCCAAACACCTTTGATTGTATTTAAAGTTTATTTTTTATTTTTTGTGTGTCAACCATCTTAATTTGGCATATATGTCTTATTCAATACAGGATGAGTTTAATCATCAACTCTCTATGCTACTTGAGGATTGTCGGACTTTGGAGGCTATGAATGCCATTTTTCATGAGTTGATAGGTCATGACGGACATGGATATTGTCGCACATACGGGAGAACTGTGCCTCGTAGAGTGGTGTATAAAGATGGTGCTGGGCCATCACAGTCAACACCCCAGCCATCGACTATTGTTCAGATCACCCAGCAGGTTCGTGCGGAGCTAAGGGATGAGTTTAGGAAGGAGCCGAGGAAGGAGATGCGAGCAGTGTTCTCTACACATTTACAGCAGATGAGAGCTGAGATGATTCCCTTTGTGTCATAGGGGGTGAGTATGGATCCCAATAGACAAGTTTGATATAAATTAAATTGTTTGATAGTTAAATTTTCACACAACATTATGTATAAAATTCGAATATGATTAACACATTATGCATTGACTATCATAGGTTCCTGATGCATCGAGTGGCCACCGGGCATTTAGGCAATCTGCAGAAGACGAAAATCCATATACACCACCACCAGAAGATCATGTATTAAATGTATCTTTGCATTCTAAGCTAAATTGTATCTTTGCATTCTTTGCATTCTAAGATAAAAGACTTGTGGGAGAAGACGGGACTCAAATCGGGTTCCCGGATTGGGAGTTAGAGTCAGATTTCACTCCAGGCAAACTAGTTTCTTAAGAAACTTGAATTCGAGGTGTTGACGCCCCCAAATCACTAAACGACGTCGGTTTAGCACGAAACTTGGCACACACGACCGCCTAGGCATGAGAGACTTGTAGGAGAAGACGGGACTCTAATCAGGTTCCCGGTTTGGGAGTTAGAGTCGGATATCACTCTAGGCAAACTAGTTCCTTAAGAAACTTAAATTCGAGGTGTTGATGCCCCAAAATCACCAAACGGCGTCAGTTTAGCACGAAACTTGCACACACGACCACCTAGGCACGATAGACTTGTGGAAGAAGACGAGACTCGAATCAGGTTCCTGGATTGGGAGTTAGAGCCAGATTTCACCCTAGGCAAACTAATTCCATAAGAAACTTGAATTCGAGGTGTTAACATCCCAAAATCACCAAACGACGTTGGTTTAGCATGAAACTTGGCACACACAACCGCCTAGGCATGAGAGACTTGTGGGAGAAGACGAGGCTCGAATCGGGTTCCCGGTTTAGGAGTTAGAGTCGGATATCACTCTATGCAAACTAGTTCCTTAAAAAACATAAATTCGAGGTGTTGACACTCCAAAATCACCAAACCGCGTCGGTTTAGCACAAAACTTGGCACACACGACCGCCTAGGCATGAGAGACTTGTGGGAGAAGACGGGGCTCAAATCGGGTTCTCGGTTTGGGAGTTAGAGTCGGATATCACTCTAGGCAAATTAGTTCCTTAATAAACTTGAATTCGAGGTGTTGACGCCCCAAAATCACTAAATGGTGTCAGTTTAGCACGAAACTTGGCACACATGACTGCCTAGGCACGAGAGACTTGTGGGAGAGGACGGGGCTCGAATCGGGTTCTCGGTTTGGGAGTTAGAGTCGGATATCACTCTAGGCAAACTAGTTCCTTAAGAAACTTGAATTCGAGGTGTTGACGCCCCAAAATCACCAAACGGTGTAGGTTTAGCACGAAACTTGGCACACACGACCGCCTAGGTACGAGAGACTTATGGGAGAAGACGAGACTCAAATCGGGTTCCCGGATTGGGAGTTAGAGCCAGATTTCACTTTAGGCAAACTAATTCCTTAAGAAACTTAAATTCGAGGTGTTAACGCCCCAAAATCACCAAACGATGTCGGTTTAGCACGAAACTTGGCACACACGACCGCCTAGGCATGTGAGACTTCTGGGAGAAGACGGGGCTCGAATCGGGTTCCCGATTTGGGAGTTAGAGTCAGATATCACTCTAGGCAAACTAGTTCCTTAAGAAACTTGAATTCGAGGTGTCGACGCCCAAAATCATCAAACGACGTCAGTTTAGCACGAAACTTGGCACACACGACCACCTATGCACGAGAGACTTGTGGGAGAAGACGAGACTCGAATCGGGTTCCCGGATTGGGAGTTAGAGCCGGATTTTACTTTAGGCAAACTAGTTCCTTAAAAAACTTGAATTCGAGGCGTCAACGCCCCAAAATTACCAAACGATATCGGTTTAGCACAAAACTTGGCACACACGACCACCTAGGCACGAGAGACTTATGAAAGAAGACGGAGCTCGAATCGGGTTCCTGGTTTGTGAGTTAGAGTCGGATACCACTCTAGGCAAACTAGTTTCTTAAGAAACTTGAATTCGAGGTATTGATGCCCCAAAATCACCAAACGGCGTCGGTTTATCACGAATCTTGGCACACACGACTATCTAGGCACAAGAGACTTGTGGGAGAAGATGGGACTCGAATCGGGTTCTCGGATTGGGAGTTAGAGCCAGATTTCACTTTAGGCAAACTAGTTCCTTAAGAAACTTGAATTCGAGGTGTTGACACCCTAAAAGCACCAAACGACGTCGGTTTAGCACAAAACTTGGCACACACGACCGCCTAGGCACGAGAGACTTTTGGGAGAAGACGGAACTCGAATCGGGTTCCCGGTTTGTGAGTTAGAGTCGGATACCACTCTAGGCAAACTAGTTCTTTAAGAAACTTGAATTCGAGGTGTTGACGCCCCAAAATCACCAAACGGCGTCGGTTTAGCACGAAACTTGGCACACACGACCGTCTAGGCACGAAAGACTTGTGGGAGAAGGCAGGACTCCAATTGAGTTTCCGATTTGGGAGATAGGGCCGGATTTCTGTCTAGCCAAAATTATTTACTAAACTATCTTTGTCATTATATAATAGTTAATTTTTTATGTTTTTTTTTAATTAAAATATTAACACATAATTATATTGTCATTAATTATTTTTATTTTTTTATTTTCAGATATTTCCTGAGTAGCAGTTTGCTTCTTGTGGAATGCAGGCGTGTGAAGATTACGACTAACTTTTATTTTTGTAACTCACGGAAGAATCATGACGAAAACTTTTTTTGTTTTATTTACGTTGTTTAGATTTGTGAACAACATTATGTATGTGTTATGCAACATTATGTAGTGGGATAATTTTGCTGATGCGTTGTTATGAATGGAAGAATATTTTAATTATGGATGAATTTTTATTTATATATTGGACTTTTTATATTATTATGTAATTATCGGTTTCTTTTTTAGTTATTTTTCATTTAATACAGGTCATTTTCATATTTTTAATAATTTTATTGCAGGTTTTTTTTTTTTGAGACTACACCACACACCGTCTCAAAAAGAAAAATAGAACCAGGTTTTTACTGCCGTCGCAAAAAAAAGCGACATTATTTGAAACAGAAGCCCTTTAGCGACGGTATTATTTGTCGTCGCCAATAATATTTTAGCGACGACATCAGGTGCTGTCTCAAATAACCCTTTAGTGACGGTATTTTTGCCGTCGCAAATAACTCTTTTAGCGACGACAACACAGTGTCGTCACAAAAAATCTCAGATTTTCACGCATTAATGCCAACAACATTTTGCCGTCGCAAAAAAAAGGCGACGGCGTTATACCATCGCTAAAACCTTTTTGCAACCCCCTTTGTTGCGAACCCCCACTTGCCGTCGCTAAAAGTCACTTGCCGTTGCAAAAAACCTTTTGAGACAGTGTTTTGGATATTTGCGACAGCATTTTGCCGTCGCAAAAAATTTTTTCCTTTGTTGCGAACCCCCACTTGCCGTCGCTAAAAGTCACTTGCCGTTGCAAAAAACCTTTTGAGACAGTGTTTTGGATATTTGCGATAGCATTTTGCCGTCGCAAAAAAAATTTTTTGTCGCAAATTTTTTTTTTTTTTGTAGTTATCATTGTTGTTCTATGAAACTCTTAAAGCCTCCTGTGAATACCTTACTTATATTAAACTGAAAAACTGATAAAATCAAAGTCTAGCATGCAATTGACTTCAGTTCCTCAATCAACAAAATCTAATAGTTAAGTTCGATTCTAAATTTTTCCCTCAAATTTTACTAAATCAAACCGATTACACCCTAAGTTGCAGGTCATGAAATGGTGTATAATTGGTCTTTTAACTTTAATGAAGGGGCATAAATTTTCTTGATAGCGTGCTCTCTGCCCTTTTTGGAAATTTTAGCTAGGTAAGAAATTTTCTTAGTCAAATTCAATTCAAAAATTCTCTTATTCATATTCAATTCTTATTGATCACAAAGACAGAATTGCATGAGACTAGTGGATATTGTGATGTGCATTAAATTTAGTAAAATTACCTTTTAGCTTTTGCTTTATAAGATTGGTTTGGTTAATTTGAGGAACAATATATGTGGTACCCAACAAATAAATCAAAGAATCTCTCCTAAAAACCACCAAGTGAGAAAAATAACTAAATAATAAGATACGTTATTAAATTTAGTATAATGTGAATGATAATAAAAATAAATTTGACCTATACATTTCATTTCCTGACTTACATAGAATTTAGAATTAATGATAGCTGTATACCAATATGATTAAAGTTATGAGGTTAGTTTTTGATATTTTCCATATGAAATTTAGCAATAAAGGACATAAAAAATAAATAAATCGGTGAATGATAATTTTAGGAATAATAATCACTATAACTAGGTGCTACGGTAACCCTGAGTGATAGGAAAAGATGGCACATAAGAAATGGTACGGCTATCAAATTTTTCCAGAGGATGGTGATTGTGACTCAATATGCCAACCCAACAAACAAACACTGATTTTGCTAAAGATAAGGCACTATCTTTTTTTTAATTGCCAACCTAAATTTCACCATTCTTTTTAACTCTATTATTACGTCTTTTAGTAAACAAAAAAAAAAAAATCAAGGCTTTACTCTTATTTGCAATGATATATATATATACACATATTGTAAATTACACAGACCTCTCCTAAAATTTAGAGAAAATGTAATAAACCTAACAGTATTAACATAATTATATTGGATTTGCCTAAGGTTTTAATTCGTATAACACTTAATTTATTTTTATTAATAATTCATTAGTTATATATATTGTGGGGGCCGGATAATTGGAAGAATCAGAAGCGTACTCTAGAAGACAGATATTACTTGGTTCTTTCTTGCACGATCAGGAAGCCGAATAAAACAGATGAGCCGAGTAGATACCAGACTATGGAGCCGAGTAAGTAAAAGGAAATGAGTGAAAAGTGGACCTGGTCCCGAGGTCCAGGAAACGAGTATAAATAAGAGAACAACAGACTAAGAAAGGTATGTGAGTGTGCTTAATTTAGAATATAAGTAATCTTGAGTGCTGAGACTGACTTGTCCGTCGGAGTGCTAATTCCGGTACCCCCGACCGGAGTGTTTATTCCTTTTCAGGTGACTATCAGCGGATCACGAGCATCCCCTAGAATTAGAAGAGTATTTCCAAACCACTTTTCCACAATTGGTGCCGTCTGTGGGAATACTCAAGCATATCCATGGCGGGCGTGACGGAGGACCCTCCAATAGTCACTGATAAAACCACGCAGATAGACGATTTCACTCCAACAACACATGCATGGACCTGAGATTATCATAGCAAGACGTGCTTTGCACTTCGCCTCACCTTCGACTCCAGAGCATGAGGTAATGCAAGCGATCATGGAACAGGCAAAGCAAAACGAGCAAAGGTTTGAGAACACGATCACTGAGAACGAGCGTCTCCGTCAGGATTTGGCCTTGGAAGTGGCAAAGTCCAAACAAGCCGTGTGCCAAGATCCAGAATGACCTTTGAAAGCAGGTGGTCGACGACCTCGAGCCCGGCAACAAGACGCTAATAGCGACTCTGACTCATTATCCCCAGAGCCTAGAAAGAGGGGCGAACCAATCAGCTCAGTCATGTCCAAAGTTCAACACCTTCCGTCCTTCAAATGGCCGTCCAAAGTGGTAAAACCTCCCGATACGAGAAGATGGGATAGGCAGTGTGAATATCAAAAAGATCACGGTCATGACACCGACAATTGCTATGCTTTGAAAGACCACCTCGAGGAGTTGGTGCAAGATGGTCGACTCCAGCAACATGTCCCAAAGAGTGCAACCAAAACAGTTGCACTACGGTAGGATTCGCCCCCGCCCAGTGTCATTCATATGATATACAGCTTGCCAATGCCTCCAACCGTGCATGCTATTCAATCACACCCAGTACCCCAAAAGCAACTAACGCCAGCAAAAAGGCCACGTGAAGCTCCGAGTATTACCTTCGACGATTCTGATCTTATCAACATAACAATCCCTCACATTGATCCACTGGTCATTGAACTACGCGTAAATCTATTTACCGTTGAGCGCGTTCTCATAGACCAGGGGAGTACTTCAGAGGTTATGTACTACAAGACCTTCATCAAACTCGGCTTCAACGAATCAGACCTGTCCCCGGCTCCTTATCCACTATTCGGCTTCAACGCAAACCCAGAGTATCTGTTGAGGAAAATCACACTACCCGTTCAAGCGGGCTCCCAAACAGTGGATGTGGAATTCTTGGTCGTCAAGCTTTCTTCGCCGTATAATCTCATCATGCGGCGAACTTGGTTGCA
This sequence comes from Camellia sinensis, assembly GCF_004153795.1. Classification (NCBI taxonomy): domain Eukaryota; kingdom Viridiplantae; phylum Streptophyta; class Magnoliopsida; order Ericales; family Theaceae; genus Camellia; species Camellia sinensis. The sequence goes on from NW_021028069.1 coordinate 9,049, forward strand.
TACAATGCGCGCCGTTCCAAGCACCTATCATCAGCTGCTGCGCTTCTCGACAGAACACGGCATTGAGCAAATCCGTGGTTCCCAACAATTGGCACAGGCATGTTATCTCCTTTTCGGAAAGACACCAAAGGAGTTGCAAGTTAATTCTATTGAGGTGTCGGATCGAAACAGCCTCGACGATGTCGGGCGACTCCCAAATGAGAAAGCCATGGAAGACCTAGACCGAGTTGAGATTGACGACAATCTAGAGAGGTTCTTCATGGTCGGCGCCTCCCTGAGTCAAGCCGACCGACAGCAGCTAGTATCCTTCCTACTCGGTAATCTTGATGTATTTGCATGGACTCCATATGAAACGCTGGGCATAGACCCATCTGTTTTGGAGCATCGTTTGAATGTTAACCCGAAGTCCAAGCCGATCATTCAAAAAAGCTGACGATCAGCCGCAAAGCACACTACCACCGTCGTTGAAGAAGTAGACCGGTTGCTTGATGCCGAAGCAATCAGGGAAGTGACTTACCCCACATGGCTCTCTAATACTGTGGTTGTGAAGAAGAAAAATGAGACTTGGCGAGTCTGCGTCGATTTTACGGATCTAAACAAAGCCTGCCCCAAAGACTGTTTTCCTCTTCCCAGGATAGACCAACTTGTAGATGCTACGGCGCGTCATCAGCATATGAGCTTCCTTGATACCTACAGAAGTTATCATCAAATCGCTATACATCCGGAGGACCAATAGAAAACTGCATTCCTCACCCCAAGAGGTACCTATTGCTATAAGGCTATGCTTTTGGGCTGAAGAATGCAAGGGCAACCTACTAGAGACTGGTCACCACCATGTTCAAGGAGCAACTCGGTAACACTATGGAAGTGTACATTGACGATATGGTGGTCAAGTCCAAGGAAGAGCTGAATCATATAGCCGATCTGGAAGAGACATTCGGCATCCTACGCAAATATGGAATGAAGTTGAACGCTTCCAAATGTGCATTTAGTATCAGCTCTGGCAAATTCTTCGGTTATATTGTCAACCACAGAGGAATCGAAACCAACCCAAGGCAAATCACAGCAATCCTGGAGCACGGCTCCCCCTGTTCAGTAAAAGAGGTTCAAAAGTTAATGGGGATGGCCGCCGCACTCAACAGGTTCATCAACCGATCCACAGATCGCTGTCGGCAATTCTTTCATACACTACGGCAGGGCAAGGCTTTTGAATGGTCCGCCGAATGCGAAGCCGCTTTCAACGGCCTGAAGACCTACCTCCACTCAGTACCACTCCTGACAACACCTTCTCCTAGAGACCCGCTTATTTTGTATCTGGCAGTTTCTGACCGAGCCGTCAGCGCCGTACTGATAAAGGAAGAGCTGGGGGAGCAGCGGCCAGTGTATTATGTGAGCAAGGTAATGGTTGACGCTGAAACATGCTACCTTTCGCTGGAAAAGCTCATCTTAGCCCTAGTCATGGCAGCAAGGAAGCTGATGCATTACTTCCAGGGGCATAGCATTGGGGTGCTAACAGATTATCCTCTCCGATCAATACTACGCAGTGCGGAAGTATCTGGACGTGTTTCAAAATGGGCTCTGGAACTCGGTCAGTACGATATTCAGTTTCTACCCAGAACCTCAATCAAGGGACAGGTGCTTGCCGACTTTGTCGCTGAATTCACTGGGGGCCTTGCCGACTTCAAGTCTGATGAAATTCGACCGAAGCCGAACTGGAGGATTTATGTTAGGGACATTTGGCACTTGTATTGTGATGGATCGTCCAACCAGCGGGGCAGTGGAGCGGGAGTTGTAATCATGGCCCCCGACGGCGCAATAATTGAGCAGGCCGTCAAGCTCGGCTTCGAAACATCAAATAACGAAGCCAAATGCGAAGCCCTTCTAGCCGGTTTGCGGAATGCGCATATCCTGGGTGCTCGGCGTTTGCTTGTGTTTTGCGACTCAAAACTAGTGATCAATCAGCTAAAGGGGGAGTACGCGACAAGAAACGACCGTATGGCGGCCCATATAAAAATGGCCAATTCCTTGTTGGCAAAATTTGACCATCATGAGTTGAACCAGATAACACGTGATCAAAACACCCATGCAGATGCCTTGGCTTGCCTAGCCTCTGCAATCAACTTAGAGATTAAGCAGACCATCGAAGTAGGTTTCATCTCGGAGCTAGGCATAGGCCCTTCGAAGGAAGTCTAGATCAATGTTATAGAATCTGCACCAAGTTGGATGGATCCCATTCTGAACAACTCCCAGAGGACAAGAAAAAAGCGCACAAGCTGCGAAATAAAGCCATGCGATACTACTTGGATCCGCAAGGAAGGCTTTATAAAAAATCCCTCTCTGGCCTATATTTGGAATGTGTGCACTCGGACAAAGTCGAGGAGCTTCTGACTGAGATATACGAAGGCAGTTGTGGTGTCCATTCTGGCGGACGCTTTTGGCCCATCGAGCTATAACGCAGGGGTATTATTGGTCGACAATGAGAGTGGACGCCGACTGTTACGCAAAAAAGTGTGAACAGTGCCAGAAGTTCTCCTCATTAAACCATTTGCCTGCTGAAGAGTTGAACTCTATCACCAGTCCTTGGCCGTTCGCCCAGTAGGGGCTTGATATCGTAGGACCATTGCCAAGGCCCCCAGGGAACAAGCAATACCTGATCGTCGCAACAGATTGCTTCACGAAATGGGTCGCAGCGGAGACATTAACACACATTCAGGATGTTGATGTTAAGCGCTTTGTGTAGAGGAACATCATAATACGATTCGGCATTTTCCAAGAGCTCTTATCTTAGACAACGGCACCCAGTTTGATTGTGGTGTGTACCGAGAGCTGTGCAGCAAGTATGGTATTCGGCCATACTTTTCTACGTTGACTTACCCCCAAAGCAATGGTCAAGCCGAAGCCTCTAACAAATCCATCTTGGACAGCATCAAGAAGTGGCTGGAGAAAGCCAAAGGCAAATGGGTTGAAGAATTGCTGAGTGTATTGTGGGCCTATCGACCTACGCCGAGAAGATCAACCGGAGAAACGCCGTTTGCCCTATGCTTTGGAACCCAGGCGATCTTACCCCTGGAGATCGGCCACCAGACCCTGAAGTCGCAAGTTTTTGATACAGACCAAAACGACATGATGCTGGCTTTGGATTTGATTCTAATCAAAGAACGAAGAGACCGAGCCCTTGCGTCCATGGCACGGTACCAACAGCAGCTGGCAAAGTCGTATAATCAATGCGTTCAGCTACGCCGCTACATACCAGGAGAGTTGGTCCTGAAGAAGGTGCTTCCAGCCGACAGGAAACCGGCCGATGGAAAACTGGGTCCAAACTGGGACGACCCTTACCAGATTGATTCTATTGCGGGAGCGAGGGCGTACTTGCTGAAAGATATGTCAGGAAGGAATCTCCCACGGCCCTGGAATTCAACGCATTTACGTAAATTCTATCATTGACCCGACTTGTGGGACTTGATACTTGTACAAATTTCACTTCTGCAATACGAAGTTTCTTATTTCTTAATCACGTGATTCAGTTCACGAGCTCTTTGGGCCGACAAAGCCTCCGGATTCGGAGCGCCCTTCGTGGATATCACGATTGGCCGATTAAGCCTTCGGATGCGAAGCGCCCTTCGTGGATATCACGATTGGCCGATTAAGCCTCCGGATTCGGAGCGCCCTTCGTGGATTTCATGATTGGCCGATTAAGCCTCCGAATTCGGAACGCCCTTCGTGGATATCTCGATTGACTGATTAAGCCTCCGGATTCGGAGCGCCCTTCGTGGATATCACGATTGGCCGATTAAGCCTCCGGATTCGGAGTGCCCCTCGTAGATATCACGATTGGCCAATTAAGCCTTCGGATTCGGAGCGCCCTTTGTGGATATCACGATTGGCCGATGCAAGTCTTCGGATTCGGAGCCCCATTGGCGCACGACGTCTTTGGGCCGACAAAGCCTCCGGATTCGGAGCGCCTTTCGTGGATATCACGATTGGCCAATTAAGCCTCTGGATTCGGAGCGCCCTTCGTGGATATCACGATTGGCCGATTAAGCCTCTAGATTCGGAGCGATCCTCGTGGATATCACGATTGGCCAATTAAGCCTCCGAATTTGGAGTGCCCTTCGTGGATATCATGATTGGCCGATAAGGTCTCCCAATATGGAGCCTCGTCGGTGCATTACGACTTTGAACTGATAAAATGCCCCGAATTTGGAACCATGTTTGATGAAGAACTCATGACAAGCCGGCAAATGAAATGCTTATACAATGAAACACGAAATACGTGTATGCCGAATAAATATTCAATGTTTATACATTTATTCAAAAATCTATGCAATGAAACACAAAACATACAAACACGGGAGTGTTGAATGAAAATTACAATAAAACATTTTATTCAATCAGGTAATAATTACATAGTTTTGAACGCGCTCTGCGTTCGAACGTTACAATGTGTTTTTATACGGCGTCGCCCTCATCCTCACTCTGTTCGACTTCAAAGGCGGAAAACGGAAAATGGTTACGTTGGTAGAGTGGCAATGCCGAATCGATGCCCGCTGCTCGGAGAGCTTCGTCGGCCTGAAGCGCCTTGATCCAACCGTGCTTAAATCCATGATTTTTACATCGGCAAACTTCCTCGGCAAGCTTTTCCTTGGTTTTCTGTATCCCTACTTTCTGGCCTTCATGAAAGCCTTTTTCATAGGCCCTCCCCTTTGCGGACTCAATTGCGAACATGCTCACAGTATCGCGGTCGGCAAGCGCGGTACTAATAAGCCGCTAGGTAACCCTTTCATCCATGATTTGGTTAACCTGTCTGGCGGGTTGTGTCTGAACGGCCTTGACCTTCCTTAGCTCACGCTCGGCCGCTTCCGCGCGAGCCTCTAAGCTTCGATTGTGTTCATCATTCTTCTCTATTTCTCAGCGGGCAACGCGGAGACACATGCCGATTTCGTAGGCAGTGTAGAGCCCCTTCACCGCACCGTAAATGCCTTCATGAAACACTTCGAAGTCTTGCTGACCTACCATTGACTGCTGGACCTCGGGCGAAAAAATCTGTCGAGCAAACTCGACTACCACATTTGGATCTCGAATGATCGAGTCTGCCTCTGTCATGGGTCTATTTCCCACGAAGACTGGAAAACTCAATGGGGGTGGTTTCGCGTCGGGCTCCCTTCTAGAACGGGGTTGCGGGGATTTGCCATGTGGCTCATTGTCCCTCCTAGGCGACCTACTTCGATGACGAGGAGATTGGCGTCTCTCCCGATTCGTTGAAATCCTACCTCCCGCGCGCGAAGGTTCGCCGCTTTGATCCATATCTCCTCTCAGCTCAGCTAGCATCCTCGCTTCCCCTTTGCTGTTAAAAAAGAGTCTATTCGACATTCGCACTTGTTTAATTTTCCTTAAAGAGCTGGACTGAGTTGTTCACTGAGTACATAAATAGGACGTCCATTCATTTATTCTCCACGAGGGCAGCACCTCCGAAGCGATCTCATTAATATTGAAAACCTCAATAGCCCGGCGCTGACCGAGTCATGTGCCCCCATCAAACATTGTCATTCGGCAGTCTTAACGTTCGCAAGGGCAGATTCATCTCAATATTCATAAGGTTGTGTTATTCGGCGTTTAATGTTCATGAACCAACTGGGGCAAGGGCATATTCATCAATCTATTCGGCTTGAGTGCCCCAGCCGTTCCACAAATCGATTCATCAGTACAATATTCGGCACCTCATGAATTCATTTTAAGTAGATCAGATCCATAAATTTAAATCGGTTTTTAAGTTCGTCGTCTCGCGAGGGCAAAGGTAGATTCATTAATCTATTTGGCCTGAGTGCCCTAACCGCCTCATGAAGGGACTCAATATTCATAAGGTCGTGTTATTCGGCATTTAATGTTCATGAACCAGCTGGGGCAAGGGCAGATTCATCAATCTATTCGGCTTGAGTGTCCCAGCTGTTCCACGAATTGATTCATCAGTACAATATTCGGCACCTCATGAATTCATTTTAATTAGATCAGATCCATAAATTTAAATCGGTTTTTAAGTTCGCCATCTCACGGGGGCAAAGGCAGATTCATCAATCTATTCGACCTGAGTGCCTCAGTCGCCTCATGAAGCGACTCAATATTCATAAGGTCGTGTTATTCGGCGTTTAATGTTCATGAACCAGCTAAGACAAGGGCAAATTCATCAATCTACTCGGCTTGAGTGCCCCAACTGTTCTATGAATCGATTCATCAGTACAATATTCGGCACCTCATGAATTCATTTTAAGTAGATCAGATCCATAAATTTAAATCGGTTTTTAAGTTCGCTGTCTCACGAGGGCAAGGGCAGATTTATCAATTTATTCGGCCTGAGTACCCCAGCCGCCTCATGAAGCGACTCAATATTCATAAGGTCGTGTTATTCGGCGTTTAATGTTCATGAACCAGCTGGGGCAAGGGCAGTGTAGACGTCCCCCGAACGCCCCGGGGAGAGGAACGAGTCCCCCCCGTTCCGTTCGATATTGGGCCCACTACAGTTCAGGACTCTAAAATTTGTCACGGTTCTAAGTCTGAACCAAAGAGTCCAAATCCGGCAAATCGTTTTGAGAAAACAGATTTTTGAAAGAAGCGCCAAACATGGACTGCTTTTCCAGATACAGAGTCGCCACCTAAATATTTTATTTTGGGAAAATTTAGGAAACCCTGACTCGTTTGCCTAAGGTCACGTGTCCGTCATCACCAAAGTTGCCTCGGCTCGGGAACTTGGGTACGATTGGGGAAGGTCACTTCGTGAGCACCCCCGCTCTCCCGATCAAAGATCGGCCTCTACTAGCCATGATATCTATTTTTGAAAACATTGCGAGTCCTTATTCCAGTTTATTAGCCTAGGTTACTACGTGATGCTCATAGCATATAAATATAGACTGGGTCGCCCCGAATTGGAACAAAACATTTTCTGTTTGTTATTTTGAAAAAATGGATTTTGATGGTTGCTTACCCGCAAGTGGCTAAGAACGTGGATTTGCCAACCCTTACGGGTGGCTTAGAAAACATGTATTGCCACTATCTAGTGGGCTTAAAGCACCACATTTGAATTGAATTGTTCCAATCTAAGATAACCCAACCTTTCTCCCACAGGCTTAGGCAGAATATATTACATAAGCAATTAGCCTTCATGGTAAGCATGCTTATTCATTGCCAGTCCACTCACATGCATTCGCGTAAGGATGCTTAAAGATAAAACCTCGTTACTGCACGTCTACTCCCAAAGCCATCAACAAGAAGCTGATTAAGAATCCCATGCATGATCCTAACTATACAAGAGTAAGTGCCTAATACAAACACATGCAAAAATTTGCACTATCTTTATGCAATACTGGGTGCTTTCCTTACGTATCACTCGTATCTAATGAGATGCAACGGCTAACAAGTATTCAAAACTTTTGAAAGAAATACAAATGCAGTTAGTATGATGTGCCGGAAGCCCGGTGCATTGCAAAAACAGATGGAAATTGAAATGCAAAAACTGCTATCATACTGTATGCTAATTTGAACATGCCTAATCTAACCATTTAAGGCTGGTAAATAAAAAGGGAGAAAAGACGTGGGTTGGAAAGACATACATCACCACAACACGCACACTTATTACAACCATTTGCCGTCGGCACAGGGGTCAAATAAAATAGTTTAACAGTCCAAATATACAGCCAAAATATGTACCAAATCCCTAATTTAATTAACAAATTAACTAAGAAAATAATAATACTGGCTGCAAGCTAGGGACTGTTCTTGGACTCTTCTCCAGATGATTGGAATGATGCATGTCCGGGTCGCCTGTTGCGCGAAAAATCCACTGTGATGCCCCAAATTAGCGCTCGGTTTTGCAATTGGTTCATTGGAAAGCGTGGCCAAGGCCGGAAGACTTGCTGATTCTTGTTGTTTGCTCGTAACAGAGAGCAGGAAAGGGGCATAGCAATGTATTTTCACAAATGTATGCATGTCTCGATCCTCGTGCCACCAATCACGCATATCGATGCATGATGGCCGAGGAGTCGATTTGCATTACTCAATATAGAATGAATGCACATGAAAACTCAACTAAAACCTAACTCCATAATGGATAATTCGGAGTGTCGGTGACTGGGAATTGAGACACGTTCCGTCACTCGGAGTACGAAACGTACCTCGTTTCCCGTGCCTGGGCTAATTCCTATCCCAAGCACAATGCAATATGCATGATATGCATGAAATGCAACTAAGATACAACCTAACATACACAATGCTATAACATACACAATGCTATGAAATGGCATACACGATGCACGAGGTAACATGGCATATACAATGCGCTAACATACAACCTAGCATACGCAATGCTATGAAATAAAATGGCATACACAATGCATAATGGACTTACACCAACATGAGTGGACCTCAGCCACACTCGCATAAGAGGCCATAAGATGAAAATGAGACACTCGAGATGCGTGCACACCGACTCTAAGGCACGAAATGCCACTCTAACAAGACATGGCAAAACATGGAATATGACATACTAGCATGCAAATTTCAGCAGCAAAAAGTGATGTAAAACAGCCCCGAAACATGAAAGCGTGGCACCCGAAGCATGGAATGAGAACCGAAATGCAAAACTAGGCATACGCATTGGCCTAGAGCTATACAAAACATACGCTATTTGAACATGAAGTGTGAAGACAGATTTAAGGCAGTTCCAAAAAAAACATATTTACAGTTTTAAGGAAGGCCAAATAGTGAACACAAATGGGGCTAAGCTAACATGCAAAAATGGCTCCGAAAGAGAGATAATGAAGCAAGTGGCAGCTTCTGTCCCTAAAAAGAGAAGGGCCCTTCTACAATGTTGAAGAGGGGCCCAAAATATGGCCTTTTACAGTTTATGATAAAACCCAAAACAGCGCACAAGCATGCTCAAAATACTATGCAAAACGAGACCAAAAAGAGAGCTATAACACAAAGTACAAAAAGGATGCCTCAAACAGTAAAAGACCCTTAATGAAACATGAAGAGAGGGTCAAAATAAGGCCATTTATACTTTGGACCAGAGCCCAAAAACCGAAGCACAAGAGGCTAACAAATCATGCAAAAATGGAGCCAAAAGAGAGATATAAAGGCAAGTGGCAAATGGAAGCCACAAACAGTGATGAGCCCTTCAACAATGTTGAAGAAGGGCTCAAAATAAGCTTCCTTACAGTTTGGACTAGAGCTCAAAACAGTTTACATAGAGGCCTAAAATAATATGCAAGAAAATGGCATATAAAGGAGGTAATGAAGCAAGTGCAAAAAGGGAGCCTCAAACAGTGAGAGGCCCTTAAACAAACATGAAATAGAGCTCAAAAAAATGCTATTTTCAGTTAGGGTCGGAGCTCAAAAAATTTAGCACAAGGAGCTAGAATATGAACCAAGAAAAGGGTCAAAAAGGAGAGAAGATGACTTACCCTTGAAGACTAGTCTTTGATAGCCTTTTGGACCAAAATGTAGCACTCCTAGGCTCTGAAGAACAACCTCAAGCTGCTGGAATGGAGGATGGAAGGGTGGGGCTATGGGTTGGTGAAGAACCAAGGGGGTTTTTAAGGCTTAGAGTAGAGAGAGAGAGAGAGATTTAATGTGAGAGCTCCCAACCAAAATTTTCTAACCCCTAAAACACAGCTAGGGGGTCTGTTATATAGACACAAGAGGGTGGAAAAGAGGGGGAAAATGGGGGGGAAATGAAATTCAAATTTCCCCCCAAAATTGGCCTAAAAGGGAGATAAAGGGACAAGTGATAGTAGGAGATCTCAAACCGAAGAGAGCCCTTCAAAAAAGTTGAAGAAAGGCTCAAAATAAGACACTTTGTAGTTTATGACAAGCCACGAAAATAAATACAAGTAGGCCTAAACTATCATGCAAGAAAAGGCCTAAAAGAGGGGTAAAGAAGCAAGTGGCAGTAGGAAATCTCAAACAGCAAAAGGTCCTTAATCAAACATGAAAAGGACTTCAAAATATGACTATCTCAAGTTTGGGTCGGAGCCCAAAAATGTAGAATGAAGGTTCGGGAGCCAAAACACGCAGTTTGGGGCCCCGAAAGTGGGCTGTTAGGCACCGGAAGTGGTGTCCGACCACGAAGTTGGTCTCTCGGACCACAGTGTCCCTCAAAAGGGAGGAAATAAGGTGTGTGCCAAAAACCGGAGCAAACGGAGGTGGTTAAGGGGTCCCGAACCGAGGTACACGGTCGTCGGCTCCGAAAAACTAGAAACCGGGCTCCAAACGGGAAAAATGGCCTACGACCACAAAACGTAGCCTACGGCCACTGAGAGATGATCTACGAGACCGCTCCCTCCCTTCGGGAAGAGAAAACAGAGAAAACGGAGCCTGGTTCGCAAACCGAGGCAAGACACGAAAGAGCCCGGAAGTCCGGAGGCAAGGCTCGCAGCCGAGACTCTGAAACTTCTGAACGAGTACAATATGCAATATCACCGAGCGCTCAACTGGTGACGTCTGAGTCTCAAGGTCGGTCAAAAATGGGGTGTCTACAGGCAGATTCGTCAATCTATTCGGCTTGAGTGCCCCAGCCGCCCCATGAGTCGATTTAGTAATAAAATGCCCATGAACTAATCCTATTCGGTGCCACAGTAATGAAAGGCAAAGCTCTTCATTAATATCAAAAACTGCGTACAAGTAACAGTGAAATGGAAAAGAAATTTTCATTAATAAATTGAGCGCAGAAGTAACTAATTTATACATGAAAATTACCTTGTACTAACAGAAATCCACTAAACAAAAACATACATTGAAATTGAAAATAATTAATAAAACTAGAGTGTCTCCCAGATCAATCCTCGGGATTAGACTCAAGTGGCTCAATGTCCACTTGCTCGTATGGAATTGACAAGGCCAATGTAACTCCACCAGCAGCAAGAGCCTTGAGCCACCCATGTTTGAATCCCCGATTATCGAATTTGGGGACTTCTTCTACGTAATCTTTAAAGGCGGCACTTTTTCTAGCCTCGAACACTGCAGAAGCTGCAGAGTCAGCTCTTTCCTTGGCCTTTTTCAACTTTTCTAACTTGGCCTTCACCTTGGCAAGCTCCTTCTTGACTAACTTGAGCGATTCCTCACTCACGTTCGCTCTACCCTCGGCTTCGGATCTGAGTTGGTCAGCAGTCCGAGCCCTCTCCTGCTCAGCTTCGGCTCGAGCACATTCTATTGCGGCCCTTATCGCCTCGAACTCGACCTTACTCCTTTCACCTTCAACATTAGACTTCAAGCTGCCAATTCTTTCAATGGCATCGTGATGCCGGCGGCCTAGTTCGAATATCCTTCCAAGCGTCTGCAAAACAAGGAGTTGGGATCAACATATACCAAGAAATATTGTACGAAAACCAAACAAAACAAGAAAAAGACACATACCAGAAGGGTCGACTGGGCAGCTAACGCTATAGCTACCAAATCCGGCTCTCCTCAAAAGGTGGCCTCTTCAGCTGGCAGCGAAACTGAGGCGGCCAAGCTTAACGCTACGGCTGGATCCTTCATGGCGGATGTGTTAGAGGAGATCGGAGTGTTTTTGATCTTTGGCTAAACAACGAAAGGAACCACGTCTGATTCCTCTAATCGAGGCCGTTTGCCAGCAGGGCTATCCTCTGAGCCGACTTCTCCCTCGGCGGTACGTTTTTCACCCCGCCCTTCTGGAATCAGCCGCTCTTCTGTAAACTGCTAGTCGACTTCCTTCTCTGTCTCAGCCACAATAACGTGAGCTGTCTCTCCTCCAATAACGGTTTGCGAAGACTCAATCGGGGCAGGTTCAGAACGGGTGACCTCGGCTTTCTTTCGGGCTGCCATTCGTTCGGCATTTCTCTTTCGCGCCATCTGCGTAAGATTTTCCCCGGCCATACCTTCAGAAAAAAAGCCGGGTACGTCTTTCAAATTTATAAAAATATCTCCGAAGGAAAATTTCGCCCGACCCGAAGTGGACGGCGAGTTAGGCTGGTTAAGACCGGCTGCCTCGAACGCTGAGTTTAGAGCTTCGTCGACCTCTTCGGCCTTCGCAGCAAACTCTCTCGTTGGTGCGGCAACTACCTCGACCACCGGCGTTACGTCTTGTTCCGAATCGGAAGCTTCGAGACCAATTTGCCTAAGGGTCTTGAAGCTGGGGAAGATTAGAGCCGTAAGGTGATGTTCGCCGGTCGGGATCGGAATGTTGTCCGCAGTCGAGAACGTAGTATAAGTAGGCTCGTACCGCAAGAGTATATGGGCGAATCTCCCTTGATTCTGTACGTTTGGACGGCCAAAATACTTTAGTGCTGTCCTAATTTTCGCAAGGACTGTGTTGTCAGCAGAGGTCAAAATCCTTTTCAACTTACTGCCTGCAAAAACAAAGAATTAGACTTGAAGAAAAAGCCAAATAAAAGAAATATCAATAGACACAAGGGGTTACACGGTAACCTAGTTTGCCCCTCTTTCTGGGAATAGGGTCTAGGCGATCTTCGCCCTCGCCGAATTCCCAGTTGCCACGGACATTGACCATTGCATCATCAACTCGTTTGCCAGAGCTGGCAAGCATGGTAACCAAGTGATGGTCGGTGTCCCTGGCCCTAAGAAAATAGCGCCTGAGCCGACCGGAGGATTTGGCTAAGGCGTAGCAGTGCCGAATCGCTGAAATGCCAAGGTTGATCCTAAGGCACCGGTTCAACACTACGATTCCCATTATGATTCGAAAGAAGTTCACATTAGGTAGGGAATGCATCATACCCCAATGGAAGAGGACGGCCCTAAGAAATGGATGAAGGGGAAAACGAACCCCGCCCTCCGCAATGGAAATGAGGGGAAAAACGATGTTATTGTGGTCTTCCCTCTCCATATCAAGGGTATTGTCCGTTACTAAAGATAGATGGACATCGTCGAGAATAGAGAAATGTCGTCTGAGCCCAGAAATTCGACCCTCGGAAAGGAAGTCTTTCAAATGTTTAGCCATTCTCGTAAGGACCCAAGGATATTCTAAATTAAAAATAAATACGGAAAGTAGGATTACAAAGAAAAGAGAAGAAAACTTACGAAAAACAAAGGAGACAAGAAGAGACGGAGAGGAGTTGCAGAAAACGCGAGTCAGAGAAGAGATACCGACTGGCAATCCAAGAGGCTCAAATATTCGAAAAAGCGTGCATTCGAAGGGACTAGCATTTTCAAATCGTGATAAATGCGAGAGAAGCACGAATGAGGTGGGAAAGCGTTACAATGACCAAAAGGCATGTACGCATTCTGACACGCATCGGGAAGAAGATTAACCGCCGAATTTTTGACTTCCCAGACTAGAAACCAAACACGCCGACTAACTGGTGCTAGTAGGGGTGTTTGGGAGGCAATTGTGGGGGCCGGATAATTGGAAGAATCAGAAGCGTACTCTAGAAGACAGATATTACTCGGTTCTTTCCTGCACGATCAGGAAGCCGAATAAAACAAATAAGCCGAGTAGATATCGGACTATGGAGCCGAGTAAGTAAAAAGATAATGAGTGAAAAGTGGACTTGGCCTCGAGGCCCAGGAAACGAGTATAAATAAAGGAACAACAGACTAAGAAAGGTATGTGAGAATTGTTGTGCTTAATTTAGAATATAAGTAATCTTGAGTGCTGAGATTGACATGTCCGTCGGAGTGCTAATTCCGGCACCCCCGACCGGAGTGTTTATTCATTTTCAGGTGACTATCAGCGGATCACGAGCGTCCCCCAGGATCAGAAGAGTATTCCAAACCACTTCTCCACATATATATATATATATATATATATGATATTCAAAATTCAAGGTCAAATGTATCACAATTAATAGGTCAGGAACCAAAGTGATACAAGTCCCAAACTATAGGGACTATTAGTGTAATTTATCTTATATTTTTCTATCCATATATATATATATATATATATCTAAAAACACTTTTCAGAAAATTCTACTTTTTTATTTTCCGTGTTTTTTTGTTTTTACTGAATTGTTTTTTAATATGGTGAGCAATTTTTTACTTTTTAGACACACTTAACATAAATACACCCAAAAAGTTAAAAAAATGTAAAAAAAAAAAAAAATTCACTAAATACCAAAAATATAAAAAAATATAAGAATTCAGTACATTTTTTGTATTTTTATGTATTTATTAATTTTTTAAAATATTTTTTCACAATTTTTTCACTTTTTAGATATATCTAACTAAGGTGTATCTAAAAAAGTAAAAAAAAAAATGTTTAAAATTTAAAAAATATTCACTAAAAACAAAAAAATACGAAAACCAAAAAACTCAGTTTTCAAAAAACTTAATCCAGAAAACTCAAACCAAACACACTGTATTGGTTAACTTATATGTTATTTGAAATATAATGGTATTTTTTTAATGAATAATATTGAAAAACTTGGTTTGAGTTTTCTGTATTGGTTAACTTATATGTTATTTGAAATATAATGGTATTTTTTTAATGAATAATATTGAAACTTTTTATGTTATAAAGTTCTATTTGGTTTGATTTTCAAAATTTATTTTTAGAAATTTTTTCTAAGAAACTAAAAATTAAATTGGCAAAAAAAATTAAAAGCACATCATTTTTATATAATTTTACTTTTTCGGAGGGTAGAAATTTTTTTAAAAAATAATTTGTTTTGATATTTATTTTCATTAAATTAGTTTTTATTTTTTCAAAAGTCAAACATGGTGACAACTTTGATGTCATTATTAAATCAATCAATTAAATCAAAAAATATAAAACTAAAAACATTTCATATATTAAACATATCCATTATACATTAAAAGCCTAATAACCACACCTTATGTGATAACCATCAAAAAATATCTGTTAACAACAAACACAGCCATCTAATACATGATAACCATCCAAAAATATCAATAAAAACAACCATCCATTACATGATTATCATCCAAACATACTAAAAATTAATTTGGTAAAAGAATAAAAATAAAAATAATTTTTTTTTATCATATTCATATAACCTTATCTTTGGTGAGTAGAAATAATTTAAAAAAAAATAAATTTTTGACATTTATTTTTGTCAAACTAGTTTATATTTTATCAAATTGACAACTTTATCATTGAAATGGAGCAACAATGTCTTTAATTGATCTTATTTGAAACGAGATTCAAAATTTAGGATCAAATATATCACAATTGAAAGGTCAGGAATCAAAGTGATACAAATGTCAAACTATAAAGACTGTTAGTATAATTCGTCTAAAAAGATATTATCATTTCTTTTATACTGAAATGTATATTTTTTTATTTAGTCTTTTGTTTTCATGCTATCTACATTAGTTTAGGTCACTTTAGTTTTACTAAAAAATATATCAATGCAATTGTATTAAAACTATGGGAATTACTATATTTTTTCCAAATCTCAGAGAAGGTTAGTGTAATTTACCTTTTTTGCTTTTTAAATTTACTCAAATTTGTGCATTTGTTTGGTACTAAAAACCATGTGAAAAATCTAGAAATCCCTTGGATATTGATTTGTGACTATGTATCAATTTTAACCAGTAAATAACAATCTCAATCAAACAATCAAAGACAAATCAACACAACAATTTTAACGTGAAAAAATCACAATTAGAGCACTTCCAATTATGATAAAAAAAAACCACGGACAAAAGCCACAAAATAATCCACTAGGAAGACATAAAAGAATTATACAAGTGTACTCTCAATTATCTAGTGAATCCACGTCCGAATCGATCCGACCCCTATGTGCCTCTTTCAACCCCATCTTTACTTCGGAATTGTCTTACCCAACGTTGAATCCACAACGCCGATGTTGAATCCTTTACGATGAGCCACTTCAGAATCCACCAAAGCTTCAGGCCTGAATTCCACGGAATCCATCGAAGAACAACACTCTCTTTTGTATTGAATGAAACAAACAACCCTTTGATGTATACTTTTTAAACCAGATTTAAACTCAAACAAACATCAAAGAAGCTAGCAAAGAAGCTCCAGATATAAACTCTAATATTCAAGAAGAAGATCTGGAAGCCGTAACCCTAAAAACGGATGAAACCACATATTTATAGAAAACTGATCCGTGAACTCCGCTTGAGCGCAAGAATGGCCGCTCGAGCAGACTGACGCTCGAGCGCAGGAAGTTCCACTCGAGCGCAAAAACACAACTTCTAGTACTTTTGTAGATAGTTTAAACTTTTGGAACCAAAGATTTACCACACGAGTGGACAAGCAACTTCAACTGCAATTTTGCTTCTGGCTTCAGGGGCACTGCCCCCGGACCCTCGCGAGTTGACCGGGTAGCTCGATTCTCGACATAGTCAGCGAAGTGGCAAACATGAAAGAATAGACATCACAAACTTCTCTACAATGCACAATTCGGGTTGGATTCATATTTAAAACTCATAGCCTCATTAAAAATAAAAGAACGAATAAAATTACAACTGAAAAGAGTTTTGTCAAACGAGATTGCCAAGAATAAAAACCTAACACCATGAAATAATTTTTAGTCTATTTTGTTTTTTTTTTTTTTTTGAATCATTTTTTTAATAGCAAAAATAGAAACTAGCTTTTCAAAAATAAATATTAAAAATATATTTTTCAATTTTCAAAAAATATTTCCACTACATAAAAATAAAAATAAAATCATATAAAAATGATAAATTAAAAAATATATATATATTTTTCACAAAAATAATTTTTAAAAAATAAAAAATCAAACAAACTATGAAAATTCAAGCAAAATCATTAATTCACTTGTTAATTGTATGGTACTGGTCTTTGTGGACCTCAACTTTTATAGAGAATGAGAGCTCACAAACACCTCAAACATAATTAGTGGTGTAATGCCCTAAAATAATAATAACAGATAATTTCATAAAGTACTCTAATCATGCGAAAACTGATAATATTTTGTTCTTTCATTAATTCATTTGATAATCTTCACAAAAGGTACCACATGCATTATACATTCACAAATTCTAGATTTTGACACAAGGCGGTATATAGGAAATAAAAGGAAATTTTGAAGAAGTCCATGCCTTAGTGGCTACACATTTCTAAGACAATATTTGGTTACACTTAAAGCAACCTGCTGTTGTTATGTAATTCAAGAAAATAGTTTTCATATATTGTTGTTGTGCCATTATATTTATACAAGTCATGTGATAAGGATAAAATACATACAATGAGGAAATGATAAGAATGATAAATGATAAGATGATGATAAAGAAAAATCTGAGATTGAACCATATCTTAATAGCCCCCTTAAGCAGAAGATTCCAAAGAGCGAATTTTTAGCTTGTCTTGAAAAAAATCGAAAGGACTATGAGGGCAATTCTTTAGTAAAGATGTCTGCGATCTGATCTTTTGTAGAGATAAATTGGATTTGAAGATCCTTGCAGGCAACCTTTTCGAGAACAAAATGAAAATCAATTTCAATATGGTTTGTACGCGCATGGAATACTGGATTTGCAAACATGTAGGTGGTGCCAAGGTTATCACACCATAGAGTTGGGGAAGAGGATAACCGAATGCCAAGTTCATTAAGCAAAGATTGCAACCATGAAAGTTTAGCAGAAACATCAGCCAAGACTTTATATTCGGACTCAATTGAGGACCGCGCCACTGTCTATTGCTTGTGAGAGCACCACGAGATCAAATTGTCACCAAGATAAATTGCATAACCACTCGTGGAATTACGATCATCAATATAGCCAGCCTAATAGGCATCAAAAAATGCATAAAGACTTGTAGAGGAAGTGGGTTGAAGCAAGAGACCATAATTGGATGTATCTTTGAGATACTAAAGGATCCATTTCATAACCTGCCAATGTTCTTCAGTGGGAGAGTGTATAAACTGGCACGCCTAGTTGACTGAAAAGGAAATGTTCGCCAAGCAAAAGTGAGATACTGCAAGGAACTAATCACCATACGACAGTGTGAAGGGTCCGCCATAGGAGTGCCAGATGTCGAGGAAAGCGTAGTAATGGTTGCACAGGGTGTTTGAACTGGTTTGGATAACATCATTCCCGACTTGTGTAAGAGGTCCATGATATATTTGCGTTGAGAAAGTAATAGCCCTTGGGAATGTTTGCATGCTTCAATGCCCAAAAAGTAATTTAAATCACCAAGATCTTTGATAGAGAACTCAGTGCTCAAATTATGAATGAGCTGTTGCAGATAAGAAAGCGAATTTTTGATAAGGAGGATATCATCAACATAAATAAGAATATAAATCACAATACCGTCAAGGCAATACACAAACAAAGAGCTATCAGATTTAAAGGCTTTGAATTGAAGTTGAAGCAAGAAATCTGTTAATCGAGAAAACCATGCATGTGGAGCTTGTTTCAAGCCATGTAAAGACTTATGAAGCTTACAAACAAAAGATGGATGAGCAATATCAACAAAGCCAGGTGGTTGGTGCATGTAGACATCTTTCTGAAAATAGCCATAGAGAAAGGCATTATCCACATCAAGTTACCAGATGGACCAATGACTTAAAATAGCAATAGACAAAACAGTTCGAATGGTTGTGGGTTTAACCACGGGACTGAATGTTTTGAAGTAGTCAAGCCCCTTTTGTTAATGAAATCCTTTGGCAACTAAGCACGCTTTATAGTGCTCAATCAAACCATTAGCCCGCCGTTTGATCCAAAATATCCATTTACATCCAACAATGTTCATACCGGAAGTAAGCTCCAAGTACCGTTACGGATCAGTGCACTGATTTCCTTGGCCATAGCTTTGCCCCAAATGTGAGATTTATTAGCTAAAGTAAAATAGGTCGGTTCGACCAAATCGGTGGATTCAAAGGTGGTGAGCAAGGTATTAGGTTTGGTGGTCATATTCTGGAGAACCATGAGATGAGTTTGGTGGGAAATAGAGGTAGGTATGAGTATAGATGTGAGGTCAATGATAAGATTAAGGCCGCGGGTGTGGTGTAGAGAGAATGAGGTAGGCGTGGCCGATGGTAAAACAGGGGAGGCAGTCATAGTAAGTGGTAAGACATGGAAGGCAAGGAACGATGGAGGAGAAAGAGCAACAAGTTGAACTGCAACGGGTGGGTTGGGTAGAGGGGATGGGGCAGTGGGTGGAGGTGTATGTGGGTGCGCAATGGGTGTGGCTTGGGTCACTAGGACAACAGGACAGTGGAAGAGGGAATGGAGTGATGCATCCAGTGGAGGAAGAGAGAGAAATTGAATGGGTGGGGCGAAGGAGTGGACCGCGTAGGTTGGGTTGGAGGTGAGAAATGAGGCCTGGACACATGAGTTGGTGCAATAATAAATGGATAAGAAGGTGGTGGGTGGCATCGGTTTGGTAAAGAGGCAGAGGATGTGGAAAAAGGAAATATGGATTCGTCAAACCGATCATAATAAGTAATATAAAGACGACCGGTGGATGAGTCAAGACAACGATAGCCACGATGAGATGGACTGTATCCGAGAAATACACAAGGGGTAGACCAAAAAGAAATTTTATGGTTATTGTAGGGACGAAGAAAAGGAAAACAAAGGCACCCAAAGATTTTTTAAAAATTGTAATCGGTCGGTTTAGAAAACAAACATTGAATGTGAGAGACATTGTTAATGAGTTTAGAGGGCATGCGGTTAATCAAGTAAACAGTTGTGTCAAATGCAAAATGCCAATATTTATGTGGCACAGAAGCATGAGCAAGAAAGGTAAGACCGGTTTCAACAATGTGACGATGACGTCGTTCAATCGAAGCATTCTGCTCATGCGTATGTGGACAGGGAAGGCGGTGAATAATACCCAAAGATTGAAAATAAGAATTTAGTTTGCGAATTCATCACCCTAATCAGTTTGCATGACTTTAATTTTGCGAAAAAATTGACGTTCAACCAAATTTTTGAAATTTTGAAAAATATTGAACATACCAGATTTATTGAACATCGAAAAATACCAAATAAACTTAGAATAGTCATTGACAAAAATTACAAAATATTTATGACCTTCACTTGAAACAAATAGGGATAGACCCTAAAAATCACTAAAAATTAAATCCAAAGGTGCCAAACTACGACAAGATGAGGATGACAGGAAAAGTCAGGAGGATTTGCCAAATGGACAAGCATGACACATTGTTTCTCGGGTGCATGGATGGTGAACCGGAAGGGTGTGAGAGCAGAGAATAGAACGAAGAACACGCTGATATGGATGACCAAGACGATGATGCCAACAGTGAGGAGAGACCAATGCAGATAAGAGAGCTTCGAGAATGGGTGGAGAGGTTAGAGAGAGCCGGTAAAGACCACCTTCATTCTTGCCGTGAAAAAAAGTTCTCTTGATGAATTGATCTTTAATCAAAAAAAATATGAGATAAAATTCAAAAAACACATTTTTATCTTTAGTAAATTGATGGACAAAGAGTAGGGATTTTTGAAATGTAGGAACATAAAGAATAGAATTAAGTCAAAAAGAATGAGAAGGAGAATTACTAATGGAAGAACCAACATAAGTAATCGAAATGTCCATACCATTGCCAACGCAAAGATGAGAGGTACCATGGCAGCCATCAACCTAAGAGAGAGAAGTGAGATCGAGGGTGACATGGTGTGTTGCACCGGTATTTAGAAACCAATCGAGGTGAGAGGAATTGGAAGAACTCAAGCCACCATAAGAATTGGAAGTGGGTTCGGAACCGTAAGTTGTAAAATGAGCACTTGAAGCAACCATGTGATCAAACTGGTGATAGCATTGAGCAGTGTGATTAGGCTGATTACATAGTTGGCATCGAACACCGATATCAGCATGTGGAGTAAGAAGGAGACCCGAACCACCATATGGCAAGTTAGAGCCAGAAGACGAGTACCAAGGGCCCAAACCGTGAGGAATGCGGTCTTGCCCATCTCGCCCACAACCTTGACCACGACCACGAGAAGAACCACCATGAAAACGACCACGAGATATGGACTGAGCAAAGTGTGCTTGCGGAATAGTGGTTGGGGTAGATGTGGGCATGGTGCGATGAAAGAACTCATGGCTTAATAGCAGACTATGTAGTTCAAAGAAGGAGATGGGTTTTGGTCGAGCAGTGAGGCTCGTGAAGAGATCCTTGAAGTCAGGATGAAGGCCTTGATAAACATAGAGATTAAACTCAGAAGGAGAAAGAGGAGGGCAGGTGTAGACGTCCCTGAACGCCCCGGGAGGACGAGTCCCCACGTGCTGTTCATATTGGGCTCACTACAGTTCAGGACTCTCAAATTGTCGCGGTTCTAAATTTGAACTAAAGAGTCCAAATTCGGCAAATTGTTTTGAGAAAATAGATTTTGAAAAGAAGTGCCAAACATGGACTGCTTTACCAGATACAGAGTCGCCACCTAAATATTTTGTTTTGGGAAATTTAGGAAACCCTGACTCGGTGCCAAAGGTCACGTGTCCGTCATCACCAAAGTTGCCTCGGCTCGGGAGCTTGGGTACGATTGGGGAAGGTTAGCTATGAGCACCCCCTCTCGCTCGATCCTAAGATTGGCCTCTACTAACCGTGATATCCGTTTTTGAAAACGTTATGTGTTCTTATTCTGGTTATTAGCCTAGAATTACTATGTTATGTGCACAGCAAACAAGTATAGACCAAATCACCTAAATTGGAACAAAACATTTCATGCTTGTTTTGAAAATGGTTTGCTACTCGCAAGTAGGCTGAAATGCAGGTTTTGTCACCCTCAAGTGGGCTTTAGAAAAGATGATTTTGCCACTATCTAGTGGGCTTAAAACTCACAGTTTAATGCATTATCCCAATTTAGTTAATTCAACCTCCACCTACAGGCACTCAAGTAGTTATATCACTTAAGCATTTAGCCTCATGGTAATCATATTATTATGGCAACACGCACACGCATGCGGTATGCTAAAGCATAAATGCTTACCTAGTACTCCGAGCCAAAACAAAAGCTAGTTAGTAATCAATGCATGATCCTAGCTCATGTTTAGATGGCTAATGCAACACATACAAGATGCAACTACAATAGGCTCGGCTATTCTAAGATGGCATATGATGATGCTACAACTAACATGTATTCAACTTTGGAATTGAAATACAAATGCAGTTAGTATGATGCGCCGAGCCCGGTGCATGTAAGACAAATGTATGGATGCACACATGTTATCATACTGTATGCTAATTGAAACATGCCCTAGGCTAACCATCAAAAGCTAGTAAATAAAAGGGAAGAAAGACGTGGGATTGGGAGACATACACACACTCACGCACACTTATTACACAATTGCCCTCGCTCGGAGGATCCGAATAAATAATACAGATTTAACTAATTAACTAGCCGACTAACTAATTAATTAATTACAAAACTTCTAATTAATCAACAAATTAATTACAGAAACAGTCTAAATATGAAACTAAAGAGACCGCCACAGCTCTGCCTCGGAATGTGTGGATGATGCATACTTGACTCGCCTTGCTTGGAAACCTGTGCCATGCCACTGTTGCCTCTGTTTACACTGCTCTGCTCCTCTAAAAATTGTGCAACTCCCAAGGTGCACTCTCTGGACACTGGGGAGAATCACCGACCAAGTGGGATCACCACCGGTCATGTCCAGATGGTTATCGGCCATTTTTAAATCCATCGGCAAACAATGAATGGCCGGTCGGCAGTATAGGTGGCCGACCGGCCAAAGCTTCCTGCAGAACCTGTTTTTGACAGCAGCAGAGGGCAGACAGTGCATGGCAAGGAAATTCAAAGTAATGTATGCATGGCTATTCTCCCTATCATGCAATGGACTCAAGGGAGCATGGCCCTCGACCCTCTGGCCATCAATCACCCATTTCAATGCATGATGGCCCAAGAGCCAAGTGTGCAACTTCGATATCAAATGAAATGCAAGCACAAAACACATCAAAGGGAATGCACAACGATGCACATGCGACCTAAGCATGCAAACAAACATACGAACATGCAATGCAACTACATGGCACACACAATGCTAACAACATAACATGCACAACGCATTGAAACATGGCATACACAATGCAGGATGGACTTATACCAATGTGAGTGGACCTCAGCCACACTCACATCAGTGGCCAATAAGATGGAAATAAGGCAACCGAAATGCACACAAATATGTCCAATGCATGGACCGATCCTAAGATACAACATGCAACTCTAACTAAGTATGAAAAATGATGAAACATGGCATATGAACATGCAAATTCCAGCACTGAAGTGTGTTTCCCAATGGTCCCGAATCATGCAAATATGTCATACAATGCATGCTGTAAGCCCCGAAACTCAAAACTAGGCACATATATTGACTTATAGCTATACAAAGCATGCATTATTTGACTATGAAGAACAAAGACAGAGCCAAGGCAGCCCCAAAACATGCACATTTCTAGTTGAAAGCATGGTCAAAAGATGCTAGCATGATGGACTAAAATAGCATGCAACTTTGACTAGCAAACATGGTTTACATGGCAAGTGTGTGAAGCATATGGAATCTCACCAAAACAGCAAAAATCAGTGAACAAAACATGTGAAAATAGGCCCAAATAACCACTGAAATGAAGCCAACACATGCAAAAATGATGAGCTCCTTTAGAGGGCTATGCAAGGGATGCTTAAGCACATACAAGATGGACACTTAGCATAACCAAATCAACTCTGAAAATCAAATATGATGGTCCCAAAACTCACCAAATTAGCCCTGAAAAGGGACTTCGAAGCATGCAAGGTAGGGTCTCTTTGGAAGGCCAAAAAGGCCACCAAACAAGAGAAGGGGAGAGGGGGGATTGGCTCTCAAAATAGTGTTCCAGCCACTGAAAATCCACTGGATTTCAGTGGCTAGAAGGCTAAACAAAGCATGCAATTGGGGCTAAGGCGTAAGGCTCAAAACAAGGGACAATCAAGCATACAAGGAAGCATGTGGCTTCAAATAAAATAATTCCCTTAATAAAACATGAATATGATGTCAAAAAAAAACCTTTTTCCAGTTTATAACAAGTCTCAGAAATGAACATAAATAGGGCTAATCTATCATGCAAAAATGGCCCTAAAAGAGAGAATAGAGACAAGGGACAGAAGCTGGCCCCAAATAGTGAAGAGCCCTTCAACAAAGTTGAAGAGGGGCTCAAAGTGAAGCACTTTACAGTTTACATCAAGTCTCGAAAATGAACAAAAGTGAGGCTAAATCAGCATGCAAGAAAAAAGGCTAAAAGAGGGATAAAGAGGCAAGTGGTAGCAGCTGACCTCAAACAGATGAGAGCCCTTCAACAAAGTTGAAGAAGGGCTCAAAACAAGACATTTTACAGTTTATGACCAAGTCTAAAACAGCTCATAAATAAGCCTAAAATATCATGCAAAAATAGGCCTAAAAGAGAGTTTAAACACAAAGGGAGAGGAGGAGACCTCAAACAGCAAGAGGTCCTTGATCAAACATGAAAAGGAGCTGAAAATATGACTATTTAAAGTTCAGGTTGGAGCCCAAAAATGTAAGCAACAAAGGCTAAGATTGCATGCAAAATAGAGCAAAAAGAGAGAGAAATGAGGCTCACCCTTGTAGTCCAAACTTCCAGCGGCTTTTGGTCTGAGAAATGGTGTTCCTAAGCTCTGAAAAATAGCCTCAAGTTGCTGGAATGGAGTATGGAGGTTGTAGGCTTGGAGGTGTAGTGTAAAGGGTGCAAGAACCTTAGGATTTGAAGGGTTTGGGAGAGAGAGATAGGGAGAGAGCTGAGAATTTTTAGAGAGAGAGGAAAAAAATTTCTTCAAGTTGTATCTCTCTTCTTCTCCTCTTCTCCTCTCCTATGTGAGAGAGCTTGATTGATATAGAAATATATCAATCTGCAACTCCTCAGAACTCCCACGTCCAGGCATGGGCTGGGGTATGGCTTGGAATGACAGCTGTCAGCTGTCTACAGAGATATCTGTTGAAAATCACACTTGGCCGGCCGGCTATCAAAGTGGCCGACCGGTAGTCAAATTGGCCGGCCGGCCATCACATTTGGCCGATGGCAACAAAACACAGTCGGTGGCCTCAAGCCATGGCCGGTGGAGTGTGGGGATGTCACAGTGGTTGGGGTAGATGTGGGCATGGTGCGATGAAAGAACTCATGGCTTAATAGCAAACTATGTAGTTCACAGAAGGAGATGGGTTTTGGTCGAGCAGTGAGGCTCGTGAAGAGATCCTTGAAGTTAGGATGAAGGCCTTGATAAACATAGAGATTAAACTCAAAAGGAGAAAGAGGAGGGCTGGCAAACAGTGAGTTCATCGCAAATATTTTTAGCGCCGTGAAGAAAGGCAGTGGTTGTGCGATCATTTTGTTTCAACTGTTGAAGGCATAAATGGAGTTGAAGAAGACGAGTGTGAGATGGCAAGGTGAGGGATTGTTCAAGAGTGAGCCAAAGATCACGAGATGAAGTACATCTGACGGCAATAAGTAGAATTTCATCTAAGAGAGAAGTAATGAGAAGGCTTAGAATGAGTTGGTCTTCACATTGCTAAGTCACATGTGCAGGATTGGGAATGCAGATGCAATCCAGAACAATAGTTGATGGTGGACAAGAAGATAAACCATCAATATATTGGTAGAGTTGTTAGCCATGGAGGTAAGGAAGGAGTTGAGTTTTCCAATAGAGGAAATTTTTGGATATAAGTTTAAGAGAGAGGAAATGATGAACATGATTGAGGGAAATGGGAGAAGGTGTTGTGGTAGTGGGTGAGGGCATGGTAGTATCGGAGGATAAAATTTCGAAAGCCATCGCTCTGATACCAACTTGAAGAAACCTGCTGCTGTTATGTAATTCAAGAAAATGGTTTTTATATATTTGTATTGTTGTTGTGCCATTATATTTATACAAATCATGTAATAAGGATAAAATACATACAATGAGGAAATGATAAGAATGATAAATGATAAGATGATGATCAAGAAGAATCTGAGATCAAACCATATCTCAACAGTTACAATAGAAGTGGATCAAGCCCAAAACAAGTAAATGGTTCGAGACTTATACAAAAGATGTTTACAATAGAAGAAAAAAACAAATTGAGCATTTAGTTCCACGATCCTTCCAATCTAAGTCCTTAACGAAGGCGTACCATCAATATCTTAAAGTCGGTTTTTACATGGAGTGAGCTAAAGCCCAGTATGAAATAATTGAACACACTAGGTGATGCTTTACAAAGTCATATGGTGAATGTATATGCATGTTATTTACCAAAATGTTACACTTTTTCATTCAAAATATTACAATGCCATGATTATAAATCAATTCGTAAGACAATACTTTTTAAATCAGAAAACAAAGAGGTGGATACACAATACTAGGAATCTCTGAGTATATGTCAGCCAGTAGACTAATCAAAACCATTTTTCCTGGTACCAACCAGAAAGATCGGTACTTAACTGCCAAGGTTTCTAGACTTTCACCAAGGACCCCTTAACTAGATTCACCAAAGTATTCATTAATTGTTTTCAAAATAATATATTTTTAATGTATAAATATGAAACAATGTTCGATGCAAGATGTATGAGTAGTTAGTTTCAAATAATCTAATTCTCATGCAATTTTTACAATAATCAAAGCTATCCTCCACCGATAGTCCAAAACAGATATCTCTATACAAAAGATAAATTTTCAACAACAATTATAATTTCATAATCTCAATATTGGAGTTATAATACATATCCAACTCCATTGTCATCATCAATTGATACATTCATTTTACCATTTCAAAAGCTCAACATCTTCCTCCTACTTCCTTAGTTCAAAACCAATCATTGTGTTTGGTTCCAATTTTCTAAACTTATTTTTTTGAAAATTTTGGAGTTTTTGTTTAGTTATTTTTAAAATTGGACAAAGTTTTTTGAAAACTAACATGGGAGTATTTTTTGATGTGACAAATTATTTTTTTAAAAATTGTCTCTCTCCTTAAATTGGAGGGAAACTTGAATTTGCAATAATGCATTTTTTGAAAACCAAACAAAGATCTTTTTAAGATTTCTAACAAACATCTATTCCTTTCAAAGCACATTTAAATGAGAGATTTTCAAGATTTCAACAAAACTTAACCATATACTCATCTTCATAACATTTCTCATGAATCCATTTGAAAACCCCTCTTTTATATTCTCAAAATCAAACCATAAATCATACCACTACTTCCAAATCACTACACTTTTCAAGGAACACATAACGAGGCTAAGAATCATACAAAGATATTGAAGAAATCCCTACCTCAAGGTTAGAAAGAAAGAAGAACAAGACTCAACTTTTGGCGGAGTCGAAAGTGAAAACTTTTCCGATTAAAATGTCCATCTTTACGAGCTCTACACTCTTCTCCATAGTACTACAACGACGAGACCAACGGATTTGAGTGTATAGAAGTGTTTAGACAAGAACTGGTGAGAGAGAGAGAGACAGAGACAGAGACAGAGAGAGAGAGAAGAAATTTGACAAGGTTACCTTTTAGAGAGAGATAGATATCAAAAAGTAAAAGAAAAGATCTTTTTCCCGTACTAATATACGCATATACCGTTCGAGTGACCAAAACACTACTCAAGCATCAGACACAAGGAATTGCTCGAGCGCACAATAACACCCTCTCAGCAGTTCAGATCTGCAAAAAGACTGCTCGAACGTCAGAAATAGAATACCGCTCGAGCGACCAACCCATGGCTCAAATGAAGACCACTCCACTCCTAGAAGTTCAGCTTGCAAACACAGATACTAAAAGGAACCAAAGACCGCTCAAGCGATAGAAAGACTGCTGACCGAACCTGAAGAGAAACAAGTAGAAAGAAAAGTTAACTCACAACCTGTTCAAAACACAACGACCACTCCAAACAACTAATCCCAATTAATAACAAGACCTCAAGAAGTCTAAACAACAATAATGAGTACCGAGTTTTGGTTCAAAGAAAGCAAAAGGGTCGAGTCTTAACCCAAGTCGCTATAGTGGGGTGGGGAGTTTCGAATTCCTCACTTGTTCATTTGAAACTAAATCATACTAGGCCTCAAAACCAGTTTGATGAATTATTCCCCAAAAATATTTTTCGGGAAAAAAAGTATTAGAACAACCCATTTTTATGAAACATCAAAAAATATATTCTTACCACCCAAAAAACAAAAGGATAAGTTTTTTCAAACTTTTTATTATTTTGTTTTAAAAAAACACCCACACACGAAAGAACAAAACAATACCCAATTGGTTAGTTTTGGTTTGTAGGTATACGTCATATTCTTTCTTTTTTTAAAAAAAAATAAAAAATTGATTCATATATGATATTACACTAAAAATTTAATAAATTACAATTATAATGATAAATATCAAATACAATATTAATTAGGTTATAGGTCATATTCGAGGGATAATTATTGACCGAATGCCCATGGAGAAATACTAACAAAGCACAAGCACTTCCGAGTAATACAATGCAAATAAATAAAAAAATTGAATTTTTTAAACAAATTTAAGTGCACTTGCAAATGAGTCGATTTTTACAGTGCCAAAGCTCATGTCGGTAACTATTAGCTAAGTTTGAGCTTGAATCAATTTGATCACATAAATAAGTTGAGCTTAAAAAGAAAAATTAAACTCAACCTAAGATGCATATTATTGAGGGAGAGAGAGGGGGGGGTGGTTGTGGAGAGAACATTATAAGCAAAATATAAAAGAATGATCATATTAATAATAGATTTTATGAATTAAATATGTAAATTTACATAAACACCAAACATAAACAAATAAATATTAATTTATATATTTGATATTCCACTAAAAATAAATATTATATCTTTGTGTTTATGAGCTTGACTATCCTCGGACTCAGCTCAATTATTAAACAATAAATTTGATTAAGTTTTATTCATTTAATAAAAATAAATAAAATTCAAATAAATTTTAACTAAAGTGAGATCAAATTGTTTATAAACAACTCGATTTGAGAGGCCTATTCCCACACCAAGAGGGAGCTCACTTCGAAGGGTTACCATCCAAGACCACTTTAGAGTCTAAGGCCTCGTTTGGGAACAAACTAATTTAGTAACTTTTTGGCTATTTGGCTAAAATATGAGCTAAAAAAAATTAGTATGTTTGGGATGACTTTTTGGCTTTTTACGAAAAGATGTGCAAAAAGTAGAGATAAAAGAGAATCTTTAACTTTTTAGTATAGATTGTTGACTTTTTGACTAATTTAATAACTTTTTGACTTTTTAACTAAAAAGTTCAGTTAGCAAACGAGGCCTAAATTTCATTCAATTGGTTGTGCTCACCCCTAAAATGACCTTTTTCTTTCAAGGATGAGTCAATTCTTACAGTGACATCAAGTGTCATAATCACTGCTTTATTATGGAAAATGTCATGCATTAACGGATTCTTTAGTAAAAATCCCAAGCACTAGATACAAAGGTAACGATTTGTTTTGAACCAAGCTCGTCTTTAATCTAATTTTTGGATTGGATGGTCCAGTTTGAATGGCTTCAAGCCTATATCATACTAGTAATTGGAACCGTTTAATTTGTATAATTTACTAAACAAATTATTCATGCAAAAAAAATAATTTTTTTTTATCACCAGGGACCATGTTCTAGGCAGGGTACTTTGAGTCCACCCGGCAGCATAAACCTAATGATTCAACTATATTCCGTAATTGTATGATCTGGGCAAACAAGAGGGGTTGACAAGAGTCAAATTTGGTTTGGGCATACAAGAAGCAAATTCACTGCCAACTAAGCTATCCCTTTTTGTTCAAAAAAAAAAAAAAAAAAAAAACTAAGCTATGCCCTTAGGGGTTGTAAGAAAATCAAATTGATCAAATATTGATAACAACATAATCGATTAAGATTTGTATAAAAAAAAAAAATTAAAAATGTCTATTCTCAAAATCATGGTCGTAGCACATACTTTTTAAAAGCATACATGTCATATCATTAAAGTGAATCTTTATTTCAGTTTTTAAAATTTTATTATTACATGACACATAAATTAATGAGAAATTTTAAAAAAAATAAAAATAAAATAAAATAAATTTGTTAGGGTAAATTACACTATAACTCCCTTGAATTTGAGCAAAATTTATTTGATCCCAATTTATTGCTTTATAGAACATGTTTTATTCACCGTGTGGATTATTCAATGCATGTGCTTTTCTACAAATAAATAAATAAATAAAGTGTATTTCGGGGTTTTTTCTAGAATGGTTTTTTAAACTGTAAGGGTTGGTTTGGGGTGTACTAAAAAAGTGCATTTTTTGTCTTTTTACGAAAAGATGTGCAGAAAAGTAGAGAGGTGATGTGATGAAAAAAAGATAAAAAGATGAATTATATAGTAGATGACAAACAAGGCTTAAATATGTAGTTGTACCAATGAGTTGACACAATTCAACTGGCAATTGTGTGATGCCAATTTTGGGCATCAACAGTGAAAAATGGTTAATTTTTCCAAGTAGGGGTGACGTGACAACCCTTTTCCTGCCAGTTAAGAGAGACAGAGAGAGACATGCAAATTGACAATTCTAACTTGTACTTGCAGACCACGTGCAGATTTTCAGCCATTTGAATCCCCATCTCTATGCGCATGCATGTTGTACACTTATTTGTTCATGCTTTCAACACCATTTTTTGTGTACTTTCAACATCATTTTTTGTGATAATGTTTTGAGCAAATAATCAATACTCCCCATTATTTTTGTTTAAAATATAGATTTCTTCTTACAATTGTGGTAATTACGTCCTACCTCGTAAGCTTATATCCATTTAATATATTCCTTTTTTGTTACTCAATCTTTAGGTTTGCTAACTAATTTTACTTATGTCAGTAATCTCATTTTTTTAAAAATACCCATTTTATACACTATACTTAGGTTTTTCCCGTTTCTATGCAAATCCCAAATCAATAAAAACCCTAGCTCTCACACAAAAACACTCTCTTTTTAACTATCTCCCCGACTAGCACCATGATACCACCTCTCTCGTCTCTCTTATAGTCGTTACTATTAGACCATCGGTAGATGCAAGGTGGCAAGGAAGGACACTGTCCCTACAAACTATTTCAAAAAATTAGTTAATATTATGTATTTACCGTTTATTTTATAATTTATGAAGTCTTGACACTTGCAATTTTTTTCTGTTTTTTTTTTTTTTTTCCGATGTATCAAATTGTCTCCAATTTTTAATTAAGGTTATCCTAATATATATATCTATATAATATGTAAATTATGGTCTAAATTGATGTTAGTTACCAATCATTGTGTTTGTGAGACCGACAAATTATTAAATCAAATTAGTTACATTTTATTATGATGCCTATTATTAATGCAAACAGAACGAAGAGTGGCATCAAATGAAATCTTAATCTTGTCCATAAAAAATTAAGAATATATAAAAAATAAAAAATAAAAGAAAGTGTGCATTTTGTATTCTATCACTTATAATTAGGTAATTTGATTTTTTTAAATTAAAACTAAATAACATTGTATAATTACAAATAAATGAGGCAAAGAAAATATATTTTTTAAAACTTATTTGACTTTATCAATTTATTTGGCAAAAAAGTGTGATTTTCTTAAAGTTTAAATTTGTAGTTTTTTCCTGCTAATCTCTTTCTTAGTAATTATAACTTGTGAAGACATTTTAAATATTTAAAATAATAAATAAATAAACTATGTGACAATTTATTTAACAAAACATGTTCAATTTTTTTCAAATCATACTTACAAATTTTATTTGATTTTTTTAAATTAATAATTTAAAAAATTATAATCATAAAAATTAACTAATAAATGATACAAAACAAGCTTTCATCTTTTTCAACATGGTGGGCAAAGATTTTATAATCTGTCATTTCATCCTATTTTCTTTTCTCATCCATGATTGTAGAAGTTGCTATTGATGCGATGTAATTAAATTAATTATTGAAAAATAAATAAATTTTGTATAAGAGAGGTTGAAAGCAGTTTTTTTAGATTTTAGATTTTTTTTGAATCACATTACATCTCTATTTTTTTACATATTTAAAAAAAATTAAAAAATTAACTTTTAACTTACTTTCTAAAACAAGTCTAAAGGAGAAAGGCTACTAACAAAACCGTGAGTGCAATGAGGACATGTTGGCAACTTGACTTTTTATAAGGTAAAAAAGTTAATATGTTTGGAATGATTTTTTAATTAAATAAATATTTGTGATAAAAAATAATTAATTAATATATATAATTTGATCTTTTAACTTTTTTATAATTTTTTATTTTTCTTTTTTAGTAAAAAATTCAAAGGGATTCACGATTCAGAATAAATTAATGTTGTCTATTAATAATATTAAAAAATAAAATTATTAGTTTAAAAATTATGGATTCAACCAAACCCATTATTATGGAAGTGAACCCAATACATATCCATTTGGTGTGGCTGTCAACATAGCCTCGTGTTATTATCATGATTGACCCCTACTTTTCCGAGTGATTGAATATGCCTCTTATTAGGCAGAACTTACAAGCTTCTCAGTGACCTCAGTTGCAAGTTTAATTCGAAAGATAAAACTCAAAAGGAGATCGTAGGCAATAAAATTAAAATCCAGAGCCCCTCTTCAGTGGATTCGAGGGATGCTGCTTCTCAAGCTGAAGTTGCTAATGTTTAGAGTTCAAAACATGAATTTTTTTTTTTTAAATAGTTTATTATAACTGATTTAAAACTATCGTTTTTAAAGCATAATTCACAAAATAATGCGAATTTGATAAATATATTTTTAACTGCTTCAATTTGAAATTGCAATTAAAAATCATGAGTTTTGTAAAAAAACATGTGTGAATTGAGTTATCTATTAGTTTAGTGTTTATTCACAGATAACTTATTTATTAGGCGAGTTAGACAATTGTCTAAGATCTCCATATTTGTGAAGATTTTAAATTTTAAAGATTTTAAGTTATCTGCTAGTTTAGTTATTCATTTAAGGATACCCTGTTCATTAAACAAGTTAAACAACTGTCTAAAATCCTTCATATTTGAGAAGATCCCAAAATTTTAACACTCTTGAAAATATATAAAATTCCAAATTTTACTAATTTTTTTTTATCTTTTTATTTTTTATTTCGGGTTTATTAATCATACATTTGTTTTGTTATATATAAGGTTATAAACCGTAATTCGAGAACTATTAAAATAATATTTAGCTTTTCCCTCTATGGCATGTCCTCTCGCTTTAGCAATGGACCAAACGGGTGTACTTGTGGGACCATTAAATTTGAAAACATTTGTTTAAATAATTTTAAATTTAAATAAATGGTCACAATCAACATAATTTCTACTTTTAGTACATGTTTGTTTGCGTTGCGATACAAAATGAAAATAGAATACAGGAAATATCTAAACGCCACTTGAATTCACGTTTAATTGAAGGATAAAGTGAGGAGGATAAGACGTGAAGAATAGCGGGTCTGACATTTGTTTATTACCTTATTAGAGGATAAGACGTGAAGAATAGCGGGTCTGACATTTGTTTATTACCTTATTAGCCTACGGAATAATTATAAGAAAAATGTTTGGGAGGACTAAAAGAGGATCATTAAAGGGAGCACTAATGATATGGCAGTGGGTCTCGTCCACTTTCTATGTCTTGTTTTTATTTTTTTATTATTTTTTTTGTCATTTCCAATGTATTAGTGTTATTAGTGATGCATTTTTTAGTGGTCTAAATCATTGTTGTAATTATAAATATTTAATTAAATATTTCACATTATTAAAAAATTTTAAAAACTATCATACACTAAGTAAATCATAACATATATAATAGTTAATTTATCTAAGAATTATTTCAGATAACCAAAAATAGAATAACAAAGGCATATTATAATTAATTACAATAACTAATATATTAAATAAAAGTAACACTAATTTTGTTTAATCAATACTAGATATTACATTAACCATCTCATATAATATAATAAATTAAAATAAAATTAATTTTAATTCCCATTATATTCAGTTAGTGGTTAAATTTTTTTTACATGCTATTTGTTTTTTTGGTTATATTGATTCATTAAACACAAATGGTTTGGAATGATTAAAAAAAAAAAAGTTTGGAAATGCATTAAACTTGAATTGACAAACATAAAGAATATAAATATTTAAATTATTCAAAAAAAATTAACATTTTAAATATGAGATATTTTCCATTTGCTCAAACTCTGAATCTAAATAAAAATAAAAAATAAATGAAAAAATTTGTGGTTTAATTCTCAAAGGAAATGAATTTTTAAAAATAAATTTAGTCATAAGTTATTTTAACAGGATAATCAATAATAAAAAATCAACTGATGAATACATTTAAAGTATAAACCCATATCCAATAAATTTTGTTGTGTTCTTCATTTTCAATCTAACATCTACACCAAAAAAATTAAACACAAATAATCAATAAGTGAGAGAGTTACAAATTGATAGTAGTAGCACTTTTATAAATATATAAAAAAAAATCTCAATTAAATGACAAAAGCTATGCTCAACCTTATTTGTTTTCTGTATAATGAAATAAGATATGTTTTCTGAAATGATATGCTCTGTATAATGAATGATTGTCCAGTTTTGGACAATGTATTCGTGGCATCCTGAGAATCATGTGATATCTATTGGCTGTTACCCGATATCGGAGGTTCCATCCCTAAAAGTTTTCTGATACTCCATTTAGTCCTATTTTTACATCAACATGATGTGAATGATGTAAATGATCTGATGTTTCATTCTATAATTTCAAAATTTATTGAAATCTGATGAACATTAGATGTTTTTCATCCTATATTTTCAAACATTATTGAAATTTGATGAACATTAGATGTTTGAAATCTAATGTTTGTAACATGACTCTGATGTTATTAACATTGTATCTGATGTTATTAACATTGTAATGGGACCTTTCAGTCTATAAGAAAACTTTTAGGACTAAACAGTGCATAAGTTATTAATTTGGGATTTATTGGTGCATCCCCCTAATTTTTATCACTAATCATAATATATAGGAAAAATTAAAAATGGTACTGCAGTAACTATACACGGGTTGTATCTATAATTATTCGTATGAAGGAATTTTAGATACTAATCAATGGATTTTGACTAAATCAATAAATGCATGTGGAAAGACATGTGGATTGAAAAAAGTTAATAAGTGCTGATCAGGGGATTTTGACCAAATCAATAAATGTTGAGTTTTTTTTTTTTTTAAATAAAAAATTTAGAAAATTTAGATTGGGATATTGGAACTTCCATAAGCCTTGGGGGTTAAAAACCCCCTTTTGCTTAATATATAGTATAGATAAAATTTTGGGTGAATTATATTAATGGTCTATACAATTTAGGCTTGTATTATTTTAATTCCTGACTTTTCAATTGTGACACATTTAATTTTAAATTTTGAATCTGTAGGGATAGTGGTTTGGAAATACTCTTCTGATCTTGAGGGACGCTCGTGATTCTCAGCTAGTCACCTGAAAATGAATGAACACTCCGGTCGGCGATGCCGGAATTAGCACTCTGACGGACAAGTCAGTATATACTCTCTTGATTGTTTGTATCTTAAGTTAAACATACTAATTCTCACATACCTCCCTTTGGTTGTTGTTCTTCTATTTATATACACTCCTAGTCTTCTAGGGAGGGTCTGCTGTTGATCTGTCATATACTTATTCACTCGGCCCCCCATTACAACTTTCAATCGGCCCCCTAGTCGACTTATTCGGCACCTGAAACGTCAAGGGAGGGGCCGAATTCATACTATAAACAGGCAGGAAAAATATACCCGGCCTATCAGCGTCTGCTATTATTCGACCACCACAATTGCCCCCCGAACACCCCACTAACTCTGTTTAGTCAGCGTGTTTGGTTTCAATCTTGAAAAGCCAAAAATTCGACGATTAACCTCATTCCAAAGCGTGTCAGAACACACACGTTTTCTAGTCATCATTACAAGTTCCCGCCTCTTCGTACGCTTCCTCCATTTAATGTGGTTTAAAACTTTGTCTCTTCAAATGTATACTTTGAATACTCAAGATTTTTTAGTTCGCCTTCTAGTACAACTCCTCTACCTCACGACCTCTGTAACTCTCTTCTGTCTCTCATTATCCCTTCCGCTCCCTGTAAGTTTTCTTCTCTTTCACTCCCAATACCATTTTCTCGTTTACTATTAGTTTTGCATAACCCTTAGGCTGAATACGATGGCAAGAAATTTGAAAGCACTCCTTTCTC
Organism: Camellia sinensis; assembly: GCF_004153795.1. Taxonomy (NCBI): domain Eukaryota; kingdom Viridiplantae; phylum Streptophyta; class Magnoliopsida; order Ericales; family Theaceae; genus Camellia; species Camellia sinensis. Next base: position 45,235 of record NW_021028069.1, read on the forward strand.
CGGATCGGATTTTCGGCTTCCGACGCCATAGTTCCATCCCTGACGATGTTCATCTGTCACTCGTGGAAGATAGCACCACCGATATGCAGAGGACCGACGAGAGCACAATTATCTTTCCTCTCCTATCGATTGTTGAAGGCGGCGTCCGCTTTTCCCTTCATCCGTTTTTGAGAGTCGTCTTTCGACATTGGGGCCTAATTCCTTCCCAGCCTAACATGAATTTTTTTCGCATCATAATGGGGATCATAGAATTAAACCGTCGTCTTAGGATTAACCTAGGCATTCCTGCGATTCAGCATTGCTATGTCTTAGCCAAGTCCACTGCCGTCTAGGACGTTATTTTCTTAGGGCCAAGGACACCGACTATCATCTAGTGACCATGCTTGCCAGCTCTGGCAAGCGTGTTGACGACGTGATGGTCGTTGTTCAAGGCAATTGGGAATTCGGCGAGGGTGAAGATCGCCTGGATCCCGTGACAAGGCGAAAAGGCGATCCAGGTAGCCGTATAGCTCATTCTAGTTGCTTATATTTTCGCATGTGTATTCGGCTCTCCTTTCATGTACTTACCATTTTGTTTGTGCAGGCAACGCGTCGAAGAAAGTTTTGGTTTTGGCCGACGACGCTATACTTGCGGATATTAAAACCGCTCTGCAATTCGTTGGCCGTCTAAATCTTCAGAAGCAAGGAAGGGTGGCCCATATTCTCTTGTGCTACGCGCCGTCCTATGCAATGTTTTCGGTAGCAGACCACATTCTAGTTCCAAAAGGAAAAGATCATCTTACAGCCCTCATCTTCCCCAGCTTTAAAAATCTGAAGGAGATTAGTTTAGAAGCCTCCGATTTGGAACAAGCAAAAGAACAAGTAGCCAATCAGATCGCTGAGGACCCGGACCAATTGGGAATCGAGGTAGACGAAGCCCTTAATTCGGCGTTTGAGGAGGCTGGACTGAATTTGTCTAACCCTCCATTCACGTCCGGCCGAGGGGACGTCTTTGAGGACATTTTTACAAACTTAGGAGATCTTCCCGGCGCTTATCCAAAGGATATGGCTGGGGAATCACTTCAGCAACTTGCCCGGAAGAAGAACGTTGAGAGGATGGCCACCAGATGGAAAGCCGAGGCCGTCCAATCGGAAACTCCAACCGCCGCAGTTGCTGAGTCTACACCAGCCATGGTCGCTGAGTCTACTCCTTCGGTTACTGCCGAAGAGACGGCTCACCCTGAAACTGCCGAAATAGAGCAGGTGGGGTAATCCAATGGTGAACAAAAGAGTGAAAAGCGCCCCGCCGATCTAGAGGCTGAGCACGAAAAGGACCAAAGCGATAAACAGCCCCGAGTTGAGGAGTCGGATTTGGTCCTTCCATTCACGATTCAACCAAGGGTCAAAAATATGCCGATTTCCTCAAGCTCCTCGGCTTTGAGGGACCCGACTGTGGCCTTGAGCATGGCTACCTCGGTATCCCTACCGGTTTGATAGAACCGTATTTTAAGCGGAGCCAGATCTGATGCTAATTGCTTTGGCCGCTCAGTCAGCCCTATCGGTACGTTACTTGTCTTATTTGCAATCTTTCGTCTTTACGCATGCACGTTTGTAAATATTTTTCTAATTATTTGTTTGCTGTTTCTTTGTTTTGTAGGCGGTGGGCAGGATATCCGAGATGGGCCGCTGTCGACACGATGCCATAGAGCAAATCGGCCTATTGAAAGCCGAAATTGACAATGAACAGAACAAGGTTGTGGCAGTCTCTCAAAGGGCCGATCATGAGGCAGCGCAAGCGGTGATGGAACGCGCCAAAGTCAACTCAGAGGCTGAGCGAGCTCGAAATTTCGATCAGTTAAGGCTTGCCATCGAGGAAAAGGCAAAGGTCAGTGATGAGGCACTTGAGTTAGCCCAGGAGGCAATCGCCAAGCTGGAAGCCGACTTGGAGGAATCAAAGAGGGCAAGGGAAAAGCCGACTCCGAGATTTCCAAGGCGTTCCAAGCTGGGCAAGAGGCCGTCTTGGAAAGCTACGCAGAAGAAGCGTCGAAGTTTGAGAATCGGGGCTTCAAACAAAGCCCTCACTGCTGCGAATGTGACATTGGCACAGCCAATTCCATACGAGCAGGTGGACGTTGACCCGCTGGCGTCTGACCTTGAGAAATGATCAAGGTATATTTTGATTTTTGGTAGGCATCTTAGATGCATAGTTTTTTGTTAGTAGATTTTCATCGTTTTTGAATGTTAACCGATTTTCATGTGTAAAATGTCCGCTGCTAGCATTCAATTTATGAATGAAAATTTTCTATGCTCTCAAGTAATTGCTTATACTGTTTGTTATATAAGTACATAATTAAAAGAATCAGCAGTTAGAACAAAATGTCAAGACTACGTGAGACGGCAAACTTATTAGCCGATTTTATTAATGAATTTGATTGATGAATCTGAATAAAAATGAATTCATGAGGTGCTAATAGATCAATTCATGGGGCGGCTGGGGTACATAAGCCGATTAGATTGATGAATCTGCCCTTGCCCCAGCTGGTTCATGAACTAGAACACCCAATAATCAGAGATTCATGGGGCAGCAAATATGTTGATTATATTGACGAATTTGATGAATCTGCCCTTGCCCAACTAGTTCATGAACTGGAAAACAAAATAAAATGAACTCATGAATATTGTGCTGATAAATCGATTCATGGAGCGGCTGGGGCATTTAAGCCGACTAGATTGACGAGCAGGCCGTCAAAATGTCAAGACTATGTGAGACGACAAACTTATTAGCCGATTTTATTAATGAATTTGACTGATGAATCTGAATAAAAATGAATTCATGAATATTGTACTGATAAATCGATTCAAGGAGCGGCTGGGGCACTTAAGCTGACTAGATTGATGAATCTGCCCTTGCCCCAGCTGGTTCATGAACTAGAACGCCTAATAACAAAGATTTATGGGGCGGGCTGGGGCAAATACGCCGATTAGATTGACGAATCTGCCCTTGCCTAGCTGGTTCGTGAATTGGAAAATCAAATAAAATGAACTCATGAATATTGTACTGATAAATCGATTCAGGGAGCAGCTGGGGCACTTAAGCCGACTAGATTGATGAATCTGCCCTTGCCCCAGCTGGTTCATGAACTAGAACGCCGAATAACAAAGATTTATGGGACGAGCTGGGGCAAATACGCCGATTAGATTGACGAATCTGCCCTTGCCCAGCTGGTTCGTGAACTGGAAAATCGAATAAAATGAACTCATGAATATTATACTGATAAATCAATTCAGGGGGCGGCTGGGGTACATAAGGCGATTAGATTGATGAATCTGCTCTTGCCCTAGCTGGTTCATGAACTAGAACGCCATATAACAGAGGTTCATGAAGGGGCTGGGGCAAATAAGCCGATTAGATTGATGAATCTACCCTTGACCCAGCTGGTTCATGAACTGGAAAGCCGAATAACAGAGGTTCATGGGGCGGTTGGGGTACATGACTCAATCAGCGCCAGGCTGTTGGGGTTTTAATATTAATGAGATCACCTCGGAGGTGCTACCCCCGTAGGGAATAAATGGGCGTGTACTTCGTGCATGAAGGTCCTATTTATATGCTCAAAGTCAGTAACTCAGTCCAGTTCGTTGAGGAAGGTTAAACAAGTGTGAATGTCAAATAGACTTTTCTTCAACAGCATAGGAGAAGCGAGGACATTAGCTGAGCTGGGAGGAGAGATGAGTCGAAGTGGCGAATCTTCGCACACGGGAAGTAGGACTTCGAGGGATTGGGAGAGGCACCAATCTCCTCGTCGTTGAAGTAGGTCGCCCAAGAGAGACAAGCAGCCACGGGGCAGATCTCCTCAACCCCATTCTAGAAGGGAATCTGACGTGACACTGCACCCATTGAGTTTTGCGGTCTTCGTGGAGAATAGACCAATGACAGAAGAGGACTCAATCGTTTGTGATTCAAATGTGGCAGTCGAGTTCGCTCGACAGATTTTTCCACCCGAAGTCCAGCAGTCGATGGTAGGTCGGCAGGATTTCGAAGTGTTTCGTGAAGGCGTTCATGGGGCGATGAAGAGGCTGTACACCGTGTAATACCCCTATTCTGTAGAATGCTAATTGGTCCTTAATATGAGTATGATGATGTGTTTAATATGATTTGGTGTAGGATTATGTGTAAATATGTGGTTTTGAATTTCGATCTGTTCAGCGTAGGAGTATCTGTTTGATTTTTCTGCTTTGGAAATTAAATTGAAGGCCTTATCAGCCACAGAACCCGAAATTGATTGCGCCATTGTAGTTGGCATAATTTTTAGAGCCTACGGTGAAATTTAATTGGAAATTGATTCGGGTCAGATTAAATTGATTAAATTAGCGAGTTAGTGCTCTATTCTTTGATATTATAATAATACTACAAGAGACGGGCTTTTAATATGAGCACTACATAATCAGTTACTCCCTTTTTGTTTCACTTGGCTGATAGACACTCTAAGGAGAGGAGAGGGTCGGCTATTAGAGAGAAGGAAGGGAGACAAATATAATTTTGATCTTGAAGGCTTGGAAATTTGAAGTCCAACTCTAAATTAGACCATAGATTGAAGGAATTGGGCTTCTAGGTAAGACATTGACTCTTGAATTCATGAATTGAACTTGTAATCTTGTAAGCTCAAAGTTTATTTGTGATCAAGAGCGTGATTTAAATTGGTTTTGGTGAGATTTGGCCATGCATGCATAGAATTGCTTTTAGATTGCCATAAGTTTGCATAATCTAGCATGTAACATGCCAATTAAGCAAGATTTGAAGTTTGATCATGCATGCAAGCTTGGTTTTGTTGAGCTTTATAAGAATAGGCACTATTTGCTTCTTTTGAAATGGAATTGGAGCTAAAAGATTGCATGCATGTTTGATTAATGAACTTATATGAGATTTGAAAGCTTGAACCATGAGTTTACAAGAATGTTGGTTTATTTGGAAGAAATGTGACCATGATTTTGAGTAATTGGCCTCCTAATACTTGTATGCTCATAGTATGTAATGTGTTTGCATGCTTGGGGAACCAAGATTTTGAGTTTGGAACCTTTAGAGGTCGTTTGGAGCTCAAGAACTCATTCTGAAAAACCCAGAATTTTTATGTCCGCTCGAGCGGGGCTCAAGAACTCATTCTGAAAAACCCAGAATTTTTATGTCCGCTTGAGCGGGGGAACGGTCGCTCGAGCGGGAAATATGTGCTTTCAGCACTTTTTGCAGGCAAGGTGTCTGCTCAAGCAGGGAGCTATGTAGATAGACCTTCCGCTCGAACGCCCGAGTTCACACTCGAGCGTAATTTGGATGCAACCAGTACTTTTGCAGACCTATTGGGTCCGCTCGAGCGGATAAGTCCACACTCGAGCGGGGACCCTATTTCCTGAAATTTTGTTCATGCGTTCTGTGTTTCGTTTTCCGTTTTCTTTCACTTGTAAGCACTCTTAGGCATACTTTGAGCATTGTAATTGAATTAAAGAGATAAGAATGAAGCCTAAAGAGGAATGTGTGAATTACAAAATGGATTGAGTTAATTGTGACCCATATATGTTATGTGATGTGTAGGGTTAAGCTCCAGGGAAAATCCACAAGCCGATCACTATGAGTAGTATCTTAATAAAGATATCTGAAATGTGCTAATTGTCCAATTGCTAATCTTCTTATAATTCTGTTAATTTGAAGTATGGACAAAAGTCTGATATGACAAGTTTGAAAGACTTAAATGCCAGTTTGAAATGAAAGTTTGAAAGGCTTAAATGCCAGTCTAATATGACAAGTTTGAAAGGCTTAAATGCCAGTCTGATATGACAAGTTTTAAAGGCTTAAATGCCAGTTTGAAATGAAAGTTTAAAAGGCTTAAATGCCAATTTGATATGACAAGTTTGAAAGGCTTAAATGCCTGTTTGAAACGAAAGTTTGAAAGGTCGAAAGACCAGTTTGATATGAACGTTTGAAAGGTCTAAGGACCAGTTTGAAATGAAAGTTTGTCATGGGCCAAAGGCTAGTTTGTCATTGAATGGGCCGAAGGCCGTTTGATAATAGATGTGGGTCGAAGGTCGTTTGACATAAATGAATGGACTAAAGGTCGTTTTGACATGAATGAATGGGCCAGAGGCCGTTTTGTCAATGAAAGTCTGAATGGGCTAAAGGCCAATATGTTTGAAACCACAACCACTAGAATTAAATTGTGCATATGTGTTAAATAGAAATATGAATTGGGCCCAAGGTCGTTTGAAGCATATTGTTGTTCATATCGTTGTTTAACTTCTGTATTGATATTATTCACTGGGCTATCGCTCACGCTCATTCATATGGTTGTAGGTGAGCCAAGAGAAGTCCAAACCCAGCCCCAGTGAAGTCTGTGTGGAACAACAAAGGTTTTGAAGAGTCAGTCCTTGCGTCTCACGCACGAGACTTGCCTTCGCCCTTTTGTTATGTATTTATATTTTGTCATGTTTGCGAAGTTTTTGTATATGTCTGTATATAGTTTTCATGGGTTGACTTAGTTTTGGATGATCCTGTTTGTACATAACTTATGTAACTATGTTTCTGTTGTGAGTTATTAACGTACATATGTATGGTTTGTTTTGATGTGCCATGTAGGCACAGCTCTATGGACAAAGTTTTAAATTTGCTTCTGTTTGGCCCTTTTACTCTGATGAGTTTTGTCTTATTTGGTTTGAGGCCGTAGGTAATCTCGTGATTACTAGCCAGTTATGGCCTTAACCCATAGGGGCGGGTTCGGGTCGTGACACTCTCTCTCTAGCCGACTCTCTCTCTCTCTAAAGTGTAAAAATCTGATTTTTGAGCCCAAACCAATGAATATAAGTGCACATTGGTCCCCTTTTAAAAAGCTCCCTTGATCACATTTATCAATATTAAATAATTGAGCGCTATATCATCAATTTAATCTAATTAATCTGATTTGAATAAATTTTCAATTAAATTTCACCGTAGGCTCTAAAAATTACGCTAATCACAAGGACGCAGTCAATTTCGGTTTTTATGGCCGATAAGGCCTTCAATTTTCAATTTATAACAGTAAGTTGAACAGATATTCCTACGGTGAATAGATATGAATTCAAAACCACATATATTCATATAAATGGCACACAAAATCATATCAAACACATAATCACAATCAAAAATAAGATTAATTAACAAAACACAGGACATGGTTATCACAATAATGGCTCTTGCGGCTAAGGCAAGACTAATAGCTGACCTTTATTATGCAAAAGAAAACAAAAAATTTGGTCTGGTTGTCAGGATCCTCCTTTCATGTTATATGTCTTCGCTTGGAAGTATGAGGAGATGCCAGACCTTGATCCATCCCTTGTTACCCACCCAGACTCTTTTACAGCCCGACCTGATAGACTGGAAAGAATGGTACAAGAAATGAAAGAGATCTTAAGACAACAACGCCAGTTGCTGCTATGGTAGGAACTTTTGCCATCACCGGTGTAAGAAACGCCGAGGAGTCGTTGTCGGATTTTGGGGGCTTGTTGTAGGTGTGGTAAATAGACCATATGGTAAGGAATTGTTCCCGAACTGAGCAAATGTGAATAAATGTTCTGCCTTAGTTAGATTCGTACCAATGGTAGGAATTGCTACTTAGGATAGAGTAATTACACTCATCCCAAAAAGCACTCAGAATATTGTGACCGTTGTCCCAAGTATCTATATTGTTTACAAATGAATGCTTTTGTGTTGATTTATTCTGAATTAGTACATCTTTGCTTGGGATATTATTTGATTCGAATCGACATATCCTTTCATATTTGCTGCATGTGTATCTAGATTGGTTAGACCCACAAGATTGAGACCGTGTTCATTGAATGTATATGCTCCATGGGAAAATTTGTGAAATATGTATTGGGATATCGATTAACTCTGCACATGCACATGTACATGTAAATTTGAACCCATGCTTAAGGTGATTTGATACATTACTGTCTTTAATGACTAAACCACTGGGATTATGACTCTGTGATCGTGTGACCGAGTTGAGTACCCTAAATGATGAACTTAGGGCAGCTGAGAAAACTTTTATCTGATTCGATCCAATAGAACCTTTGCCTGACATTTTCTTGATGGAACCTTTGTTTGATTTGATTTGGCAAGACCTATGTTGGGATTGGTTTGATAAGACCCTCTATCCAATTTAATTTTGTAAAAAGGGATTGAGGATTGCTTGTAAATCAATAGCCAGATTATTCTTGGCAGAAAAACTGATAGACCCAAACTTGAATCTGCTTAGAGTACTTGACCTATTTGAAAGACCTTTTGTGGGCTATCAACAGATTGATCTAACCATGAACACCGTTGAGAACCAACCCCAACTATCGAGAACATGTGTGTTGAAAATAAGCCGAATTGTACAAATCCCGTGATTGGGTGTCTTAGGGAACGATGCTTGAGTATTATCCCATCCTTGTTTGTTTGACGCTATGGGAACCGATGACGGCAGATTGATTTGATTATAAGCAGTGCTGAACATTTGTCTTTGACTGATCAGAATATGTTTTGTAAGGGAGAGTAGTTGCTTCAATGTTATCAGATTTTGGGAAATCAGGTCATAGTGAATGGTATTATGTTTGTTTTGATGACATTCTTGAGGCATCCTTTCGTGCTAGGGGACGTTAAGCCTATGTAGCACCTTTGATTGAGATATCTTTTGCTACTGATGGTTTTGTATGGGTGGGTTTGACTAATCGATCTCGAGTCGGCCACCAACAGTCGTGAACGGGTGTGCCTTGATCCCGAGATGATTATTCCTTTGTTTTGTCCGGAATGTCATCCTTTGGTAATATGTAGATGTTATTGACATCCAAGAAACCTTGATTATCCGTAAGCGTGTGAACTCAGTACGCCTTGTGTAAATAACTACTCAATGCCATTATATTCTGTAATTGGGGCTCCGAAGATGTGTAAATTGTGGTTAACATGTAATTGATTATTTTGATATTACCTTTGACGTCATGGGGATTAATACATGAATTGTCTTATGCTTTTGACAACTATCAGATGATGTGGGGAGACTCGATGGAGCAAGGAATTGAATATTGAATTGAGTTATAACTGTAGGATGATTGAGGGAACATGTACTATGTTAGAAATGGACTGCTTCAGTGTTATTGCACTTTACAATTAATGCTATGGAGATATGGGAACTATGTATATTGTGTGGTCAATTGCCTTGTTGTTACCTTTGTTGACTCGAGAATCAGTGACTGGATCCACCTTGTGTTCCTGAAGACTTTTGATTGACCTTGGATAACTGTGACGAGCCACTGAACTAAATATCAAATCGAATTGTGAATTGCGAAGTTATTGGAGAATGAGTTGAACTTTTGTGACAAGGGAATAAACCGAACTCCCATGGAAAAGTTAGTTGGCATTTGAAATAAATGTGCTGGCAACCTATCGTGAAGAAGGAAATTGTTGAACTGTGTTTAAATGTTTTTCGGTGCCAGCAGGTAGAGGTCGAATATCAGATAGTGGCGGAACTACTTCAACGCCCCTATTTTGGAATGGAAATGGGAATGTGTGGCTATGAATTTCATTGTGAGGCCACCTTGAGCACCCAAGGTATAAGTCCCGTTGGGTTATTATATATGGAATTGCTAAGTCTGCTTGTTTGCATGGAATCCTAGTATCTATTGTTTTGGACAGGGATCCTAAAATGTGTTTGAATTCTGGTAAGCCGCAAGAGGCAATGGGAACTGAATTGTGATCCAGCGTTACTTTCTATCCACAAATTGATGTATAGTCAGGAAGAACTTTTTAGATTTTGGGAGAAATGCTCCAAATGTATGCTTTAGATTTTCAAGGAATTGGAAAAAAAAAAAAAAAAAACTATCCATCGCTGACAGACTTTGCTTACGACAACAGCCTACACTCTAGTTTCAGTGTGATATCGAACAAGCCTTGTATGGCGGAAGGGGTACGTCTCTGACTGATTGAGAACAGAGTGTTGCTTGATTTTGAGACTAAATAAATGGCTAGCAAAAAGGATTGGAACCGTTGAATGAAAAGTGTTCCGAATTGTGTTCGATTGAAGGTGAAATAAGTTTGAGGGACTAAACTTCCAAAAGGGAGGAAGACTGTAATACCCCTGTTCTGTAGAATGCTAATTGGTCCTTAATATGAGTATGATGATGTGTTTAATATGATTTGGTGTACGATTATGTGTAAATATGTAGTTTTGAATTTCTATCTATTCACCGTAGGAATATTTGTTTGATTTTTCTGCTTTGGAAATTAAATTGAAGGCCTTATTGGCCACAGAACCCGAAATTGATTGCGCCATTGTGGTTGGCCTAATTTTTAGAGCCTACGGTGAAATTTAATTGGAAATTGATTCGAGTTAGATTAAATTGATTAAATTAGCGAGTTAGTGCTCTATTCTTTGATATTATAATAATACTACAAGAGAGGGGCTTTTAATATGAGCACTACACAATCAATTACTCCTTTTTTGCTTCATTTGGCCGATAGACACTCTAAGGAGAGGAGAGGGTCGGCTATTAGAGAGAGAGAAGGGAGAAAAATCTATTTTTGATTTTGAAGGCTTGGAAATTTGAAGTCTAACTCTAAATTGGACTATAGATTGAAGGAATTGGGCTTCTAGGTAAGCCATTGACTCTTGAATTCATGAATTGAACTTGTAATCTTGTAAGCTCAAAGTTTATTTGTGATCAAGAGCGTGATTTAAATTGGTTTTGGTGAGATTTGGCCATGCATGCATAGAATTGCTTTTAGATTGCCATAAGTTTGCATAATCTAGCATGTAACATGCCAATTAAGTAAGATTTGAAGTTTGATCATGCATGCAAGCTTGGTTTTGTTGAGCTTTATGAGAATAGGCACTATTTGCTTCTTTTGAAATGGAATTGGAGCTAAAAGATTGCATGCATGTTTGATTAATGAACTTATATGAGATTTGAAATCTTGAACCATGAGTTTACAAGAATGTTGGTTTATTTTGAAGAAATGTGACCATGATTTTGAGTAATTGGCCTCCTAATACTTGTATACTGATGGTATGTAATGTGTTTGCATGTTTGGGGAACCAAGATTTTGAGTTTGGAACCTTTGGAGGTCGTTTGGAGCTCAAGAACTCATTTTGAAAAACCCAGAATGTTTATGTCCACTCGAGTGGGAGAACGGCCGCTCGAGCGGGAAATACGTGCTCCCAGCACTTTTTTCAAACAAGGTGTCCGCTCGAGCGGGGTAATTCACGCTCGAGCAGGGAGCTTTGTAGATAGACCTTCCGCTCGAACGGCCGAGCGTAATTTGGATGCAACCAGTACTTTTGCAGACCTATTGGGTTCGCTCGAGCGGATAAGTCCACGCTCGAGCGGGGACCTTGTTTCCTGAAATGTTGTTCATGCGTTCTGTGTTTCGTTTTCCATTCTCTTTCACTTGTAAGTACTCTTAGGCATACTTTGAGCATTGTAATTGAATTAAAGAGATAAGAATGAAGCCTAAAGAGGAATGTGTGAATTACAGAACAGATTGAGTTAATTGTGACCCATATATGTTATGTGATGCGTAGGGTCAAGCTCCAAGGCAAATCCACAAGCCAATCACTGTGAGTAGTATCTTAATAAAGATATATGAAATGTGCTAATTGTCCAATTGCTAATCTTCTTATAATTCTGTTAATTTGAAGTATGGACAAAAGTCTGATATGACAAGTTTGAAAGGCTTAAATGCCAGTTTGAAATGAAAGTTTGAAAGGCTTAAATGGCAGTTTGATATGACAAGTTTGAAAGGCTTAAATGCCAGTTTGATATGACAAGTTTGAAAGGCTTAAATGGCAGTTTGATATGACAAGTTTGAAAGGCTTAAATGGCAGTTTGATATGACAAGTTTGAAAGGCTTAAATGGCAGTTTGATATGACAAGTTTGAAAGGCTTAAATGGCAGTTTGATATGACAAGTTTGAAAGGCTTAAATGGCAGTTTGATATGACAAGTTTGAAAGGCTTAAATGGCAGTTTGATATGACAAGTTTGAAAGGCTTAAATGGCAGTTTGATATGACAAGTTTGAAAGGCTTAAATGGCAGTTTGATATGACAAGTTTGAAAGGCTTAAATGGCAGTTTGATATGACAAGTTTGAAAGGCTTAAATGGCAGTTTGATATGACAAGTTTGAAAGGCTTAAATGGCAGTTTGATATGACAAGTTTGAAAGGCTTAAATGGCAGTTTGATATGACAAGTTTGAAAGGCTTAAATGGCAGTTTGATATGACAAGTTTGAAAGGCTTAAATGGCAGTTTGATATGACAAGTTTGAAAGGCTTAAATGGCAGTTTGATATGACAAGTTTGAAAGGCTCTCTATGGACAAAGTTTTTAATTTGCTTCCGTTTGGTCCATTTTACTCTGATGAGTTTTGTCTTATTTGGTTTGAGGCCGTAGGTAATCCCGTGATTACTGGCTGGTTATGGCCTTAACCCACAGGGGCGGGTTCGAGTCATGACACACCGCTTATGAAATCGGCATGCGTCTTCGCGCCGCTCGGCGAGATATAGCACAGAGAGATGAACGCATCCGGAATTTAGAAGCTCGCGCAAAGAAGGCTGAGCATGAACTAAGGAAAATCAAGTCCGCCGAGTCCAAATCGGCCAGCTATCCCAACTCGGTTATGGAAGAGAGGGTGACCTAGAGGCTGATAAGTGATGTCATTGCCGATCGGAACACAGCTAGCATGTTTGCGATTGAAACAACGATGTCCACGGCCTATGAAAATGGCTTCCATGACGGCCGAAAGATCGAAATACAGAAGACCATGGAGAAACTCGCCAAGGAAGTTTGTCGATGTGAAAATCGTGGATTTAAGCACGGTTAGATCAAGGCACGTCAGCAAGCTGAGGCTCTCCGGGTAGCAGGTGTGAATTCGGCGACGCCGCTGTACCAGCGAGATGATTTCCCCTTTTCCGCTTTTGAAGTTGAGAAGAGTGATGATGAGGGAGCTACCGAATAAAAGCAGACCTTCTAATTTAATAAAACATTTCGTTTTCAAGTGTTAGCGTACTTTATCCTTATGTTAGTACATTTCATGCCAATCGATTAATCTAAGGACACATTTTATTTTGAATATTCGTACGTTTCAGCCTACATTCATACGGCTTATCCAATTTCATTTTGAATGTTTACTTGTTTCAGGCTTTATTTATACGGCTTGCCCCATTTCATTTTGAATGTTTGCATGTTTCAGCCTACGTTTATACGGTATGTTCCACTACACGTTTATACGGCTTGTCCCATTTCATTTTGAATGTTTGCCAATCCACTAAGGGCGCTTCGAATCCGGAGGCTTAATCGGCCCAAACGTGACCTGCACGGATGGGACTCCGAATTTGGAGGCTTTTTGTCTTGGCCAATCGTGATTTCCATGAAGGGCACTCCAAATCTGGAGGATTAATCGGCCCAAAAGAGCCATGCACTAATGGGGCTCCGAATAAGGAGACTTATCTTGGCCAATCATGATATCCACGAAAGGCACTCCGAATCCGGAGGCTTAATCGGCCTAAACGTGACCTACACTGATGCGGCTCCGAATCCAGAGACTTATCTTGGCCAATCGTGATATCCACGAAGGGCGCTCCAAATTTGGAGGCTTAATCAGCCAAAACGTGACCTGCACGGATGGGGCTCCGAATCCGGAGACTTATCTTGGCCAATCGTGATATTCACGAAGGGCACTCCGAATCCGAAGGCTTTTATCGGGACACTTTTGAACTGGATTTCGCAGTAAGTAAATAGGAATCTTTGCATTACAAAAGTGGAATGTGTACATGGTGAACCATTTAAAACTAGTATCATTCCCCACAGGTCGGGTTTAATGATAGAATTTATGCAAGTGCGTTGAATTCCAAGGCCATGGCAAACTCCTTCCAGACATGTCTTTGAGTCGATATGCCCCTACTCCTGCGATCGAATCGACCTGATAGGGGCCGTCCTAGTTAGGACCCAATTTTCTATCAGCCAGTTTCCTGGTAGCTGGAAGTACTTTCTTCAGGACCAACTCTCCTGGTATGTAGCGGCACAGCTGAACACGTTGATTATATGACTTAGCAAGCTACTGCTGATACCGTGCCATGGATATAAGGGCACGGTCTGTTCGTTCTTCAATTAGAACCAAATCCAAGGCCAGCATTATGTCGTTTTGGCCCATATCAAAAACTTTCGATTTCAAGGTTGGGAGGCCGATCTCTAGGGGTATGATTGCCTGGGTTCCAAAGCATAAAGCAAACGGCGTTTCCCTAGTGGATCGCCTCGGCGTAGTTCGATGAGCCCACAACACACTTGGAAATTCTTCGACCCATTTGCCTTTAGCTTTCTTCAACCTCTTCTTGATGCCGTCCAAGATGGATTTGTTAGAGACTTCAGCTTGACCATTGCTTTGTGGGTAAGCTGGTGTGGAAAAGTAAGGCCGAATACCATACTTGCTGCACAGCTCTCGGTAGACGCCACAATCAAATTGGGTGCCGTTGTCTGAGATAAGTTCTCTTGGGATGCCGAATCGTGTTATGATATTTCTCAAGACAAAGTGCTTAACATCAGTATCTCGAATGTGTGTTAATGCCTCCGCTTCGACCCATTTTGTGAAGTAATCTGTCGCGACAATCAAGTATCGCTTATTCCCCAAGGCCCTCGGCAATGGTCTGACGATATCAAGTCCCCACTGGGCGAACGGCCAGGGACTGATGACAGAGCTTAACTCTTCAGCAGGCAAATGGGTTAAGGGGGAGAACTTCTGGCATTGTTCACATTTCTTCACATAACATTCGACATCTGCTCTCATTGTCAGCCAATAATATCCATGTGTTACAGCTCGATGAGCCAAAGAGCGCCCGCCAGAATGTGCGCCACAACTGCCTTTATGTATTTCAATCAGAAGCTCTCCGACTTTGTCCGGATGCATGCATTCCAGATATGGACCAAAAAGGGATTTTTTTATAAAGCTTTCCTTGCGGATCCAAGTGGTATCGCAGGGTTTTGTTTCGCAGCTTGTGCGCTTCTTTCTTGTCCACTAGGAGCTATTCGGAAGACAGGAATGCAGTAATGGGGGTCCATCCAACTCGGTCCTGACTTTATGACATTAACCTGGACTTCCTCTGAAGGGCCAATGCTCGGCTCCGGGATGAAACCTACTTCGATTGTCCGTTTAATCTTTGAGTTAATGGCGGAGGCTAGGCAAGCCAGGGCATCTGCATGTATGTTCTGATCTCGTGTTATTTGATTCAATTCATGATGATCAAATTTTGCCAGCAAGGAGTTAGCTGTTTTCATGTAAGTCGCCATACGGTCATTTTTGGCCGCGTACTCCCCCTTTAGCTGGTTGATCACCAGTTTTGAATCGCAAAATACAAGAAAACGCCGAGCACCCAGAGGATGTGCATTCCGCAAACCGGTTAGAAGGGCATCGTATTCGGCCTCCTCATTTGATGCTTCGAAGCCAAGTTTGACGGCCTGCTCAATTATTGCGCCGTCGGGAGCCATGATTACTACTCCGGCTCCACTGCCCTATTGATTGGATAATCCATCACAGTACAACTGTCAAATGTCCCTAACATAAATTCTCCAGTTCGAGTTAGGTCGAATTTCATCAGACTTGAAGTCGGCAAGACCCTCAGTGAATTCGGCCACAAAATCGGCAAGCATCTGTCCCTTGATTGAGGTTCTAGGCAGAAACTGAATATCGTACTAGCTGAGTTCAAGTGCCCACTTTGAAACGCACCTTGATGCTTCTACACTATGGAGTACCGACCGGATGGGGTGGTCCGTTAGTACCCCGATGGTATGCCCCTGAAAGTACTGCATCAGCTTTCTCGCTACCATGACAAGGGCCATAATGAGTTTTTCCAATGGAAGGTAGTGTGTTTTGGTGTCAACCATTGCCTTGCTCACATAATACACTGGCCGCTGCTCTCCCAGCTCTTCCTTTGTCAGTACGGCGCTAACGGCCCGGTCGGAAACTGCCAAATACAAAATGAGCGGGTCACCTGCCGAAGGTGTTGTCAAGAGTGGAACTGATCGAAGGTAGGTTTTGAGGCCGTTGAAAGCGACTTCGCACTCTAAGGTCCATTCAAAAGCCTTGCCCTGCCAAAAAAAAGGAGAAGTTTCCCTCTCACCCTTAGAGGCCGGGCCCGAGCAGCAAGAGAGGCCCGCGCCTTGGGCCTCAATTTGGCGTGAAAATAGGGTCCTTAATTTGTAGTTTTAATATAAAAAAAAAGGCACAAATACTTAGGTCCAATTGAATATGGGCGCCTAAAAAGAAAGGAAACCAGTCCACATTGTGCGCTTGCTTTATTATCCATAAAAGCATATGGTGGATAAATTACGATTATGCAAGCTCCATTAGTGGATTTTGCAGCTAAAAATGTGAGAAGGGTAATGTTTATGTGATAGTTGGTTCAAATTATGAACTAGATATTGCTAAAACTAATAAAGTAACAAGTCAATTTTTTTTTTTTTGAAGTATTTGTATGATGCTTCATATCTTAATATTGCCAAGTAAATTGTATCAATTTTAAATGATTAATATTGCAAGTAAATGTTTTATAGTGCTTACAAACAAATAAAAAAAAAGTTGTAAACTAATCGTTTATTCCATTGAAAC
>NW_021028069.1:64963-84075 GCF_004153795.1 Camellia sinensis
TTTTTTTTTTTCAATGTAAGAAGGACCACATTTTTGAAATTCGCCCTGGGCCCCTAAATCTCAGGGCTGGCCCTGCAACCATTAGAGAGACTCTTCCCAGTAGTTCTCTCTCAACTCAACCCATAAATCCATATTGAAACACAATACAGTAGTTGAGGAGATAAACAAAGTTAATACACCCTTTGGTCTTCCCTATGATGCCAACCAAGTATTCACCATACAATGCATTTACATTGCTCGATGCAATCTATTACAAATCCATTTGCATTCTTCAAGTGTAGCCTATGGCTTCTTAAGCACAAAACACCACTTTGTCGCTTCCAATGAATCATGTATGTACCAATTTAATGGAGATTATTTCATTTTTACCCCTATATTTTGTCACGATTTTCAATGACCCCCAGGCTAATCTTATTTTCATGCGTATCACTATACTATTTAAGTTACTATCAATTTTGCCTCTATTGTCATATTTGAAATGGAAAAAGTTAAAAAATTTACATTTTGGCCCCAAATTTCAAAAGAAAGATGCAGACCCACCTTTTTACTACCAGCAAACCACCACCAGCAACCATCATTTCAAGCCCTTCTATCTCCTTCGTCATAACTCCGTTTCGCCTCATTTTTATGTCGTTGGATTCAACTCACGGTCTAATTTTCGTATCACACCTCATACATCTCATTCTTCCATTTTTTGCATTCTATCGGAGTTCCGAAAGTCCATAAAAAAAAGAATTTTCTTCTCGTTTTCAACTTTTCTTTGAGCCATCTTCCGGACTTCATATCTTTCTCAATTCTTCAAGGTTCTACTTCATTCTTTCGCCATTCTCTTCACCTGACTTCCTACTTCGCCCTACACTACCTCACTTTCTCACTTCTTCGTGTAATGGGCGGTTTTGATATGTCAAAAATTGTTCGAAAACTAATTTCAAAAATTTCAAAAGAGAAAATAAACGCAAACCACAAATTTAAAAAGCAAACAATCCCAAACTGTGCATCCTGAAAGAGACATAACAATATAATCAAAACACCGAATATTAGAAACCCAGAATTATAATTCATCAAACAATCCAATTAATCAATAGAATAAAATAAAATTTTAAATTTTTTAAATTATTACAAGAGAATGATCGATAACATGATGGTTGATCAACCCTATAACATGATGGTTGATCAACCCAAAACGGCCACTTTTCAAGATTTACCTGCTCATTGGGGCTGACTTGTTTAGATGCAATGCTCCATAACTGCACATTTTTTAGATCCTCTATTCATTAAATATGAACTTCAAACTAGTCACAACACATGACTGAGTTTGTGATCAGATATATAGAACTCACACAAGGTGTTGCAAATACAGCCAGAAAAGAGCACATAGCAACCGCGTAAGGAACCTACCAGATTCTAATTGTTAGAGAAACTAAGAGGTAACACAAATTAGGTAACTATCAGCAATAGCACTTCTGTGAAAAGGAAAAGACTTGCAAGAGCTTTTTAGGCTGCAAGGAAGTACCCAAGAAGACCATGCAATGCTGTATAGAAACATCTGCATTGAAGGCCATAAATAGTAAATTAAAACTTTGCATGTTTTGGTTGGAGTTTCTGAGTAGGTAAATTATGCAACTATAGGCAATTTATGTATGAGTGAAGAAGAATAAGAAAAACGAGGAAGATGGAGAAGAAAGAAAACAAAAGATGAACGTTTTGAAATTTTCGAAATTAGTTTTCAGACAACTTTCGACATATCAAAATCGCCCATTACACAAAGAAGTGAGAAAGCGAGGTAGTGTAGGGCGAAGTAGGAAGTTCCTAAACTATGCTATGGGGCATTATAGGAAGCCAATGGAGCAACAATAACAATTTGGTCCATTTCCAAAAATATATCAATTTCCCTGTTTGTTAAATGTAATTCAAAAGCATATCTTAATTAATCCAACCTATCAACTCTCTATCTCTCTGTCTCTCTCGCTCTTGCTCTTTTTTTTTTTTGGAAATGGAACCTGAGAGGGTAATTTTTGGTAAAAATTGGGCCGAGCTATGAGATGGGTTTTGTGGCCCAAAGTGCCAAAAGCTTGGTGAAAAGGCCGCAATGTTACTCCGGCCCCGGGAAGGCCGCAATGTTACTCCGGCCCAGGGAAGGCCGCAATGTTACTCCGGTCCAGGAAAGGCCGCAGTGTTACTCCGGCCCAGGAGAGGCAAGGCTACTCCGGCCTAAGAGAGACAAAGTTACTTCGGCACAGTGACTGTAAAAGATACTTCGGTCTGAAAGCAACTTGGAGTTATACCGGTATTGGGGTTAGACCGGCTGAAAATCGTTGGTTCGGTCCAAGACCGTACCATGGGTTTTACATGGAAAGCTGAGATAAGAAAGGGAAAACACAAGGACCGAACTAAGAATGAGTTCGGTTTATTCCGTGGCTCTGCATAGCCAAGCTTATTTCGGTCATATAGTAGTTCGGCCAAAGTAAAAAGCATCCCACTTGGTTTAAGCAGTGGGGGAGGGTGTAAAAGGATAAACATTATCCTTAGGAGTATGAATTCTAGGAGGACTCTGCATAGAGAAATACAAGTCCTACTAGGATTGTGCCACAGGAAACTTATAAAAGCTCACAAACATCACCTTGGAGGAGGTAATTGAACACAATTTTCAAATTTTAATCTGAAATTATAAACGAGTAATGCTAGAGATTTCAAAAATTATATCAAAATTTCTACTAAATGTCTCATATAGGTGTGAGCCCATTCAATATGGATCTCATGTGGGTCCATGTGAGTCTCACACCCATGTAAGGCATTTGGTAAAACTTTTGGTAGAATTTTTAAGATTTTTAATATTTTTTATTATAAAAATTATACAACTATAAATTGCAATACATTGTTAGGCATTTGAGACTTACATTCATTTCTCTTCCTTTTTTGAAATTTTAATATCATTAAAAAAAAATGTACCATATGCATCTTATAATAAATAAATAAATAAATGACATAACTCCATATTTTTTGAGTCATAATTAAAAAAATAAAAATAAATAAAAATGTTATAACCAAACACTACATAAGGTATAGCCAGAGATCTTAAACATGGAATACATTTCCATTTCCATTGCTCGATGCAATCTACTACAAATCCATTTGCATTCTTCAAGTGTAGTCTACGGTTTCTTAAGCCACAAAACATCACTTTGTAGGTTCCAATAAAAATATAATAATGCTATATGTATTAATTAATGTATATATATTAGTATACTAATTGATTCGACTGAATCATTTTTTATTTGACTGATTTGTTGGTTTAACTGCAATTTTAGCGATTTTTTCAAAATATATTGATTAGATTTGTTTGATTCGAAATAAACTAAAGATTGATCTGAATAAAAATTGAACAACTAAGATTGCTAGATTAAAAATAAACTTCCTGCCTAAATAATTGTTAACTTTTATTTTTAAAGAATGCAAAAATGAGTTGTTTCACTTATATAAAATGAATCTTAATATTGTAGTGTTGTGCATTTTTTTTAATTCAAGACAGTTTAAATTTTAAAATAACGGTTAAAAGTTTTAATTAATTAATTTTTGTATAAGTTAATTGGCCATTTGAGTTAATCGATTAGGCTGATTCGTTTTTGGTTTAACTGATTCGTCGATTTAACGATGATTTCTCATACTGATTTTCCTCATTTTAAATAATTAAAAAAAAAATTTCATTGGTTAGCCTCTATTTAACCATATAAAAATAAAAATCTAATTAGTTTATGATTTATTTTATAATCCCACATCAAGAGAAGAAGGAAAAAGTGAGTTGTTTTATTTATATAAAGTAAATCTTATACTCCATTTAATATTGTAGTGTTGTATATAGTTCAATTCAAGACAATTTAAATTTTAAAATAAAAACTCTAATTAGTCTATTATATAATTTATTTTATAATCTCATATCGAGAAAAGAAGGAAAAAGTAAGTTGTTTTACTTATATAACGTGAATCTTATCCTCCTAATATTTGGATTTTCTGCATGTTTCAGTTCAAAATAGTTTAAATTTTAAAATAAAATTTGAAAATTTTAATCAATTAATTTTTGTATAACTTGGTTGGTCTTTTGGCCTAACCGATTATGCTAAATCATTTTCGGTTTAATTGATTCGCTGGTTTACTTGCGATCTTTGCGGTTTTATCAAAATATATTGGTTAGAATTATTTGATTTGAGATAAACTAAAAATTGAACGACTGATTGCTTGATTAGAAATAAATTTTCCACCCAAACAATTGTTAACTTTTATTTTACAATCCTCCATCAGGAAAAGAAAAAAAAAAGTGAGTTGTTTCATTTATATAAAATGAACATTTTCCCCTATTTAATATTATAGTATTGTATATGTTTCAGTTTAAAACAGTTTAAATTCTAAAATTAAAATAAAATTTAAAAGTTTTAATTAATTAAATTCATATAAGTTGATTAGGCTTTTGACCTAACCGATTAGATTGAATTTTTTTTTTTTTTTTGTTTCTTAGCGGTTTTATCAAAATATATTGGCTAAATTTGTTTGATTCGAAATAAATTGAAAATTGACCTAATTAAAGGTTAAATGACTGATATTGTTTGATTCAAAACAAACTTTCCGCCCAAACAATTGGTAATTTATTTGGAGTCCATAACATTTTCCTTAATTATTCATATAAGTTGATTAGGCTTTTGACCTAACCGATTAGATTGAATTGTTTTTTTTTTTTTGTTTCTTAGCGGTTTTATCAAAATATATTGGCTAAATTTGTTTGATTCGAAATAAATTGAAAATTGACCTAATTAAAGGTTAAATGACTGATATTGTTTGGTTCAAAACAAACTTTCCGCCCAAACAATTGGTAATTTATTTGGAGTCCATAACATTTTCCTTAGTTATATAAAGTAAACAAATGTTCTCATTTAATATTATAATATTGTGCATATTTCAGTTAAATACAGTTTATATTTAAAATAAAATAAAATTTTAAAGTTTTTTGACAAACTTTAACATAGAATAAGCTAAAACTAAAAAATTTATAAAATGAAATTTATTTTTATTTTCTCATAAACATAATTTTTTTAATTTAATCAATTTTTTTTTTCATATTTACCAATTAAATTATGACATTTATTTTTTATTGTAAACTTAAAATATGCAATAAATAACATAACAACTGCAATATACATTATAATACAATAGTTAAAATTTAATTCATTCTAAATTATTTTAATACTTTTAAAATAAATTTTATATTATTATTTAATTTTAAAATTATTTTTAATGATTTATTTAGTCCGTGCATCGCACAGGTTCATATGCTAGTTAAATATGTAACACCAAGACCAAAAATAACCATTTTAATATTCCATAAAAATAATATTTCCATTTCATATTGACAGAAAATCCCAACACAAAAAAAGAAATTTTTTATTAATTGCTATTAAATGTTTTCCTTATTAAGTCTCTGGAAAACTTCATTAATTACCATTTATATTTTTCTTTTCCTTTTTAAGTCTCTCATTCAAAGGAAAATTTTCATTATTATTAATTAATTTTTAAAAAAAAAATTCAATTTTCAGGTCTCTCCTTCAAAGGGAAATGTCTTTAATTACTATTCAAATTTTCTTAAATATTTTCTTTTTAAGTTTTCTCCTTCAAATTTTAATCCGAAATTATAAAAACTATACAACTATAAATTGCAATACATTGTTAGGCATTTAAGACTTAAACTTTTACATTCATTTCTCTGCCTTTTTTGAAATTTTAATATCATTAAAAAAAGAAATGTACCATATGCATCTTATAATAAAAGAAGAAAATGACGTAACTCTACTATTTTTGAGTCATAACTAAAAAAAATAAAAAAAGTAAGAATGTCATAACCAAACACTACATGAAGTATAACCAGAGATCTCATGAATTATAACTACAATATTGTCATAAGTAAAGAAAAAAATTAGTCATAATTAAAGAATATAATGACATAATTAGGGGTGCATATGATACATCTTTTCAAGGGGTGTGCATAGTAAAATTTTTCCATTAAAAATGATGCATCATGATATTAATTTTCTAGAGATCTCTCACAAATGTCCCTATACATTGTTTAATGTTAAGGAGTGTGTATAAAAAATCTTAAAAATATATAAAACTATTAAAAAGTATATTAATTCTAATAAAAGTGCATTGAATTTAATAAAAAAATATGTTGTGTTTTTTTAAAAAAAATTATCTTTTACTTGTACTCTAGAGGCACTTATTAACTAATTTTTTTTTTTTCATGCTCAGAGGTACTTATTAACAAATAAAAAAATAACAAAAGTTTTATCCAATAAAATTACTAGTTTTATTGTCAATTCATTAATATTATATTGTCATACATTACATCATCACTTTCGAGAGATGTTTCCACAGTCGCTCTCGCATTCTTGTATATTTGTCCAATTTTGAGCACGACAACAGAAGTCCTTTCCTCCTTCACAGATCATGGATTACAAGATGGTCTATGTATTCCACCTCCTCATAAATTTCTCACACGTATATTAAAAATTATATTTAAATAAAAATAAAAATGTTAAAAAACATTGATGAAAATTGGTAACAATAATATGTTAACCAACCCTGAGACAAAATAGGCTTTTCATAGACTTGAGTCACTCAATATAATTAACAAATATTTAATGGGCACTACAATATGTAAGACTTTTGGCGACCAATTATTTTGGTCCCTATAACTATTAATTTGGTCTCTAAATAGTTTTCTGACAAAATTAAATTCGTCACTAAAAAAGTCGCTAAAAGAGCGTCTAAAAAAGTCTTTAGGAACGAATTTTTGAAAATGTCACTGAAAATGACAATTAGCAACCAATTTTATGGAAAATGTCTAGTAGCTCAAATTTTGTGGCTCAAAAGTGGCTCAAATGGCCAAAATGACGTCGTTTTGGCCATTTTTATGTTGTTCTGTACTCAAAACGACGTCGTTTTGGCCATTTGAGCCACTTTTGAGCCACAAAATTTGAGTTACGTTGCATTGTCGCAATTTTATATTGTCACAAAATGTTTGATATTGCAAAACTAAAATATTTCGTCGCTAATACTTTGTCACAAAATGTCTTCATTTGGTCGCCAAAAGAAAAATAGTGACCTTTTTAACAACAAATATATTTGGTCGCTGAAGGTTTGAAATAACATTTTGAAAAGATTCAATTTCATAGCTACAAATTGACATCCACAGCCCAAATCTATCTCTGTATATAGAAAAAAACAAGATCAAATCTTGCACACAAGATCAAATCTATTCTTGTATATACAAAAAACAAATTACAAAAATCAAAACTCGGGCCTGCTTGATAACGTTTACGTTTTCAGTTTATATTTACAAAAATTTTATAAACTGATTTTTGTTTATTTTTAGAAAAGCATAAACTACAAACACATTTTGTTTAGACAACATGTTCAAAAAATGTTTAAAAATATTAAAAAAAAAAGTGAGAAATGACAAGTGGTGGCGGGTGGTGGGTGGAGACGAGTGGTAACGGCAGAAGACGGTGGTGGAAAATAGTAGCAAGTGAGTGGTGATGGTGGTGGTGGGTGGGTGGGTGACGGTGGCAGGTGGTAACGAGTGAGTGGTGGTGGTGGGGGAGGTGGCAAGTGGGTGGCGGATGGTGGGTGGTGGTGGGTGGTGGCGGGTGATGGGTGGTAGCGAGTGGGTGGTGGTAGCAAGTAGAGTGAATGTACTATTTTATCCTTTGATTTATGTTTAATTTCTAAATTGATGATATCAATTAAACTAAATTGATATGTAGTTAAAAATTTACAAAATTGCTACAATTAAGACTACAATGTCCAAATTAACCCAAGTATACTATAGGGATGTATAGACATGATCATGCAAGCAATCGATGTAATTATAATTTCAATGACCAAATTAACCCAGTTGATAAATTACATGAACATGTACTTTGGGGGTTCCTAGAGGTGCTTTTTTCCTTGTAAGAAACGTGACCACACTTCCAAGACATGCAAAAATGTCACTAATTAGTGCCACTTCTGAGCATATAGTTTCTCACATCATTTCAAAACTATAGAATCACAATTGACATCATCAAGCACAATCGTGGGTTTATAACGGTGTGCTTGTAAGTCGCCAACACAATTTTAGCACCCTCGGTGAGATGGCGAATCTATTTTAAATAGATTATAGTATCACACAAGCTTCGGTTTTCTTTCTTTTCCTCAAGTTTTGTTATATGTATTTCTGTTCATTAAGTTGTATGATATAGTCCCATGATTTCTTATAAGTACGAATTTGTTTGTTTATTTTATTTAAATTACACAATTTGTACAACAACTATTTATTCATTAATTTTGAAATACTCAAAATTCTTCATTTCATCTATGTGATGGTGAGAATTTGAATTCATATTCTAGTAAGTATGATTGAAAACGAGTTGAGTCGAATTTTTGAGTGTTCAAATTTGTTTATTAAGAATTAGTTGAGTTCTAGCTAAATTCATGTGTAAGCTTAAATAATCAAGCTCGATCTCGACTTGTTAAATATTTGAGAAACTTGAACTCGATTCGAGCCAACTCGATTATATAAATGAGTGTAAAAAAAAAAAAAACTTGAGTTTGAAAACAAAACATTGAGTTTATATTTTTTGGCCAAATTTATAAACTGAGATCATTGATTTATAAATAAAAAATTTACCAAACAAATTTTTAGTTGAGTTTTTAAAATTTTTGTAAATATAAAATATAAACTGAAAACGTACGAAGTATTCAAACTCACTTCAACATAGTTCATTATATGAGTTAAATTCCAAAACAAGATCAAATTTGTTTAACATTGTATGAGTTAGAACTCTATGACGACTTCAACTTTGTCATTTTCTCGCACCACCTCTTCACTAGTTCAGTTACAAGAGCAACATGCCCTAAACAATTAGTTGTTCCGCGACCACAAAAGCTAATCACCATCTATAGTCATAGAGAAATGATGAAAATCTTGCACACGATCATAATCACAAGTGTAAACAAAGTTCAAAAATTTTAAAAAGATGTAGATGAAATCCAAAAATGGAAATCAACCTTGAAGAACTTAACTAAGGCATTTGAAGCAGATAAAAGCTCAGATTTTTTGGGCAAATTGAAAGAAATTTTTTTTAAAAAAATTATTTGACTTCTATTAGACTCCAAATTGTAGTAATGCATTTGAAGATACAATTAAAAATTTGGAATCAAAGGGCCCATATGGGCTTGGACCCTTGGAAGATTCCACATAAAGATTGCTGAGGAAAAAAAGAGAGGAAAACACTTCTTATATTTTTGGAAACATCATAGCACATACCATGAACTAATGCATATCGAACCAAGTATGAATATTTGGCATGAACACTGCCAGAGGAATGATACAGTTGAATCTGAACGCTTTCACATAATTCATAAAGGATTTTTTTTTTTTTGATTAAGTGCCAGGACTGAAAGGACATGAAACATGGGGGATTTATGGATGGTATGTCTAAAAAAATATTCGAAAATAACGCACAAAAAAAACACTAACAAATAATCGATGTGATACATTGGGTATAGTACAATCATATAATCCTACTTACCAACGGGTTCAGGCAAACTCAGATGTCTACGAAGGCCACCAATCCCAGCAGCAATTATAGCAGCCAGCCCCAAGTGTGGATTTGCACACCCATCAAATGCTTTAATCTCAAAGTCGCTCACAACACCATTTTGAACCCCAGGTGGGCATGCGGTTCTCAGGGGTGCTTCTCTGTTCTCTTTTCCCCAGCACTGGTATGCTGCACTCCAAATATTGGGCACATGCAATCATAACTACATTCCAATAACAGTTGAACAAGGAAATTAGAGAAAACAAACTATATTATTTTTTGTTAATTTAATACACATTTATTTGAAGTTCAAAAACCCAACAACATACTAAAATTTTGATCCTTCAAACTGCATAAATTTGGAAGTGAAGAAATGGGCAAAAAGAATTTGCACAGAAGGGCACTATTTAAATTTAGCAAAAATGGAGCATCGACAATTAGAATAAGTGTCAAAAGTGCACCCTCACTTTACAAGCTAGCAATTGGAGTTGAGTTTTACACAAGACCATGTCACACAGACAACCTATGATAAGAATAGGAAAAGAATACATGTATTTTTAAAAAAAATAAGTTACATATTCTGCTGAAAATTGAAATCCTTCAATTCATCAAAAATTGAATTTCATTCAAAATTTCAAACATCTTATCTGTCTTTTCATGTTTCTAGGCCAACGAGTTCTACATAAAAACTTCCAGATTAGAAAAAGGTCCATACATAAAAATAAATAAATTCAAGTCTGCAGGGAGACATAGAAATGTAAGGATCTGTTTGTTTCAATTCAAATGATCAACTGGGAAAAAGTCTTTGCAGAATAGTGGCTCCCTAAAATTATTGTGAGAAATCTGCTTTCTTCATGCAAAACAGAAAGCGATGGAAACATCACCTTGAAAGGTTTTCCTCAAGATCAATAGTACACCCATCAAATTTCCAAATATAACTGCATGCTTAAAAAATAATTCTATGTAGACAAGATATTTTAACAGAACTGGTAAAAATGCATACTCCTCTGTTAGTACCTAACTACCTATTCATATGGGTTCAACTCTGACACATGTTTTGCACAAGAATAATCAAAATTATAAGAAAAAATTGAAAACCTGTTTGGAAGTGGTGCCGTAAAGGCCAGAATTGAAGGTAGATGATTTAAAACCCCTGCCATGAACTCTTCTCCAACCTTGGACATTCCATGCTTAGCGTGTCCACCTAAGAAGCATGGACACGGACACGTGACACGACACGAGTACGACACGGACACGCCGACACGTTAATTTTCAAAAAATGCAGGACACGACACGAGGAGGACACGCATGAAATATATAATTTTATATATTTATTATATGTTACATATATATGAATATATCATTCAAAGATAATAAAAAATGCAATATGACACTAATTCTTATAAATTTATATGGTTTTTATTTTATTATTGTATCTTAAGTTATTTTGTTCAAACTTATAATTAGTTTTACGTATGTCTAATCGTTAGATACGTGTGTTTAAACGATTGACACGTGTGTCCTTCAAGTGTCCAAAGAGTGTCCAAGTCTTTAAACAATAGGACACGTTTTGAAGAGTGTCGGACACGTGTCCTGAGAGTGTCCAAAGAGTGTCGGTGTCCGACACGTACCCGACACGGATACTTCCTAAAAGTGTCCGTGCTTCTTAGGTGTCCACCAGATGCCATAAATACATTTTTCCCATTTTCCCACAAACTAAGATGCACATGAGATCCAGAACCAATATCATCTAATGCATACCTGGAGCAAACAAAAAAATGGAGAAAACAGTTAAGAGACATAGCTTGAAGAAGAAAATTCTTCAGGTGAGGAAATGAGTGAAGTTCAACCAATATCAGATCCTTGTCAAGGATCTTCACCTCTCCCCCAAGATGTTCCAGCCAATACAGAACAGGGAACATATATGGTCTGGTTCCCTTAACAAACCTCAGTTAAATTAAAATTCACATCAAAAGGATCGAGAAATACCTATAATTAAAATTCACATCAAAAGGATGAAGTAAACAAAAATCAAACAGAATGAGTTAAATTAATTTTATTAATTCAACATTAAAACTAATTTTTGGCTACAATCTGTATTAAAAACTCAATACTACTTGAAGGAGCGAGAAATACCTTGATAGAGAGTGAATTAACCAATTGATGTCTTCAAAGTAGCAGAAATCTGCAAAAAAAAAATGAAGAAGAAGATGAAGAATCAACCTATAGAAAATCTACATCCATGACAATGTGCAGGCCAATCGAACAAAAATGTGAACTACTTATTGTGTTATTTATAGATCTACAATATATATATATATATATATATGAACATATTTTCAAAATAACAAACAAACAAGTACAAATAGAAAGAGTCATATGAACATATTTTCATTTGAATTTTAGGTTGGTAGATTAGATTAGATATATGATGCGTAATTAGTACATCAAATAATTTAAATGAAGTGAACATAAGAATATGCCTCTGTTTATTAATGGATTCCAAGTATCACTGTTAATAATAGCTCCATTGAATTGACTAACTGATAGATGAAACTTGTTTATTAAAAAGTCAAAGACGTCATCAAATATAAATCTGTGTAGGAATTTGTCAACCTAATTTTAATTGCACACCATGAGGTGGAAAAGATGGTTCAGAAAGTTAAAACAATTGGAAAAAGAAAATCAATACATGTAAATGTAGAATGTAAAGAGAAGGGTTGATACAGGGTGGCCTTCTTTTACAAGAAGTCTTGACGAAAACACACCAATAAACTGAGTCCCTTCCATTATCAGGATTTTCTTAAGATAATCATTAGATATTGAAATGCTAGAAACAACATATTCTGAATAATGGTCATCATCCGTCTAGAAAAATACAATAAAGTCAATTAAAAAATAAGATGAAAGTTGTGATAGCCAACACTGATGAAAATTCTCAAACAAGATTAAGGTCTATACTCAATAAAACGAGCTCGTAATTTATTTATGATTCTGAACAAATAGGATTTTGGAGTTAGTTAACTAAATCTCACATACTTACTTGGGGAAGGTAACAAACAAAAAAATGGGAATAAATATCACAGAGTAGAACTAGACAAAACCCCTTATGCATAACAACAAATGTTAACAGAGCCATAAATGATATGTATAATTCTAAAATTATTAAAAATTATAGGATGGCTAAAGAAGAACTTGACATAAACCAAGGAAAACGAGGCAAATAACGAGACAATGTGAGCTGCAATGGATCCTCACTGAAATCAATAGAGCAGACACTTTTTGTGCTAAACATTGAGGAAATTATGGATTGCACTGAAAACAAGGGGATTTATATTACGAATTGTTGAAGGTCAGTAGAAACATTGACTACAAACTTGAGAGTGACTAGAAACATTGGCTCACTCACCCTTTTCTTCAGTAGCTTCATCTTTAAAAAGCTTCTCAATCTAAACAATGACCCAAGTAAAAACATAAGCAAAAGGAAAAGAAACAAAGAAATGAGCAGATTTCTCATCATTCCATTCAATGTGTCATTGTCTAACATACCGCCATTAGAAACAAATAAAACAGACAAACTTTGAAACCCAAGTGCTACCACAATGAATATCTAAAACAAAGAGAAGGAAACACAGGATATTAAATCAAAAGGCAACAAGAGAACCTCACAGGATATTAAGTTTGTGGAAGTTAGGAATTTAGAGATTTATTAGTTTAATTTGCTATAAGTTGCTGGCACATGTGAAGATTGCAAGTTTATTCAAGAAGTTGTTTCTATCAGATAAAGCATTAAAAAATAAATAAATAAATTTAACTCCTTTTACTTTAGTCTTGTTTCCTATCTTTTTTTATTTCATTTTGCTTTCCCTCAATAAATCTAAGATCCAAACATGGCCTAAAGTGACTTTAAGGATTCTATAAACTATATAAAGGCAAAGCACAATAAAGAAAATTCACGACCTTGAAATATCAGTCAAAGCACAATAGAACATTTGCCAACTTAAATTATATAAATATTTGAACAATTAAAAAAGATGCAAATTCAAGATGAATCTTAGGTAGAAGTACCTGTTTCTAAAGACTCAATAAAGTCAATATTTCTTTTCTCAACTCAAGATGCTCTGCACATACAGCTTTGGTTGGTGCATAAAACTTTAAAAGAGCAAGGAAGCATGACTACAGACATGAATTCAGAAACTCTCCATTTTACAGGAGTTGGTTGTGCCGAGTTAACTGATAATGTATATCAGCCTTCATTTCTTAAGCATACAGCACAACATGAAGTGTGTGTATGTATAATATTTTCCAACCTTATTTTCAATAATGAAGAGGCAAAAATAATGCTGAAGTTTGAGTGAACACAAACAGGAGAAGCATCTGAAGTTACACAAAAGGTGCACCTCAAGCAAGCCAACTTGAGCAACTCAAGTTATAACTCTCACTATAGTATAATAAGTGTAACACCAACAATTAAAGCAACTATGTGACTCATATCAATGGAACACACTCACTATTTTCATAGTATCGTCATTAGGCATATTGTCAACCAGATGGTGAGCAAAATATAAAATTGTAGTAGTCCAATCAAACACCAACAAGATAGAAATCCATCAAGAAAAAAGAAAGTAACAGATATACATATTATGAAGTTTCTGATATAAATCAGTCAATGAATGGGAAGTTAAAAAAAAAAAAAATCATTCATCAAATCTATCAGGTCAAAATTTACAGAAAAATTCATATATAGAAACTCGAACAACAATCACAAAACAAAAAAAGATATAAAAAATTTACAGAAATTAAGATCAGAAACTTCATATATAAAACTCTGATATAGAGTTTAGAAATCAGAGTTTACTTGGTCCCTATATATTTAGAAATTAAAGTTTCAGAGTTTTAAACTTCATATATATCAATAATTTTAACAGTTTAGAGAGTACTGACCTAGGTTTTCGATACCAGGTAAGAGAGAACTCGGAAGAGAAGTAAATCGACAACTGAGATTCTTCTTCAATGAATCGATGATGAAATCTTCCATTGATTGGAGATTGTGATGTAGAAAATGATGAAGAGAAAGAAAAAGAGATGATCGGATCAATATTGTAAATCATATATATGTGTGTATGCGGGGAGAGAAAGAGAGAGAGAGAGAGAGAAACGCACCAAAATTTGATGAAGATTGAGCAAATCTGCCATGGATGCTTAGAGAGAGAGCAAACCCGTTGAAGAGAGAATGAGAGTTGCAACTTTTTGATTGCTAGCAAACCCGTTAGGGCTGAAGTGAGGTCCCCATTTTTCAATGGTTAAAATGATTAAAATATTTGGTCGCAAAATGTTTTTAATTGATAATGATAAAAATATTTAGTTTCTAAAAAAATTAATAATGTATTAGTAATCAAATTTATTAATCTCAAAAAGTTATGTAAATATTAAGTGAGAATATTAACAGATATTTTTATAATCTTATAAGTAAATTATCATATGTTTAAATTTGTATTATTTTTAGCGACCAAATTCAACTATTCCTTAAATATTAATCTCTAAAAGACTAATTTCTTGTAGTGGGGACCGTTCTAGGGGTAATTAATTGATTGAATTCTACAAAATAGACAAAGTAATTGATTTTACATAATAACTATGAGATAATTCATGAATTGAAAAACTAAAATTACGAAATTCATTAAGACAAAATGCATTGATATTTTATCATAAATATAATTATTGTATGAGAACTAATTAATATTAAATCAATTTTCTTTTATATTATAAACAAAGTTTTTGTTATAGTTTAATTATTTGTTTTAATCCGTGCATGCACGGATATATATATATATATATATATATATATTCTTTTTAGATAAATAGCACACAAATAGCATTGCATGATAGCCGTCTAATGGGTACAAGATGAAAAGGTTGGGATTGGGTACAATGACAAGCAAGGCGATGGTGGCTGGGACATTAAGGTGCATGTGGGACCATATTGCTCACTTTTTACAAAAGTCAAAGCTTAACATCTGGGTCAACCAACGATGACCTTTTGCATTACACGGGTGGACTTGTGTCAATACTACACCTACATGATTGTAATCACGTGTTAGGAGTTTTAGGAGTTTTATTGATTGTTTCTTTAGTGCAAATGAGATTGATTGTTTAGGTGATCTTGTAACAACCAACAAATTAAATTAAAAAAATTAAAAATGATAAAAAAGAAACTTACTTAAATGACCTTTACTAATGTCATTTATTTTGAATGTGTCCTGCTTGTTGGGCTAGATAAGATGATCTGAGAGTACTCTTGTGTGTACTATAACACTGCTCTGATAATCACGATGGGAGCAATCTAGGCCACTAGATTTGCACTCTGCATTGATAGAGACTAGAGTGAGTGAAAGTTGGGACAGAACCTCAGACTGCTTACTCGTATGTATCATTGTACTAGAAGCACACATTTAGTACACATGCATGTGCAGAAATAAAAGACGATTATAATTGTCATTTAGCAATAAAAAAAATTGACTACACTTGGAAAGAAAAAAAAATGACTACTTCTCAAATAAATTTTGTTACTATAAGAATAATAGAAGTCTCTCTAATAATAACATAAGTAGACTTCTATTATTCTTATAATATAATCATTTTTTTTATAATTGTTTTCAAGTATAGTCAATTTTTTTTGTTGATAAATGACGATTACAATTGTCTTTCATTTCTCCACATGCATGTGTACTAAATGTGTGCTTCTAGTACAGGGATACATATCGAATAAGAGACAGCTAGTAGTCTAAGGTTGCAACCCAACTTCCACTCACTCCAATCTCTAGCCATGCAGAGTGCAAATACAATGGCCTGGATTACTCCCATTGTGATCATCAGAGTAGTGCTAGAGTACACATATAACGACCCCAGTTTTCCCCTTCATATGTTGTATTCCGAACTCGCGTTCCATGGTTGGTTATTATTGTTTATATTCTGTTTCCGTCCTTAAATTCCTTGCATTTGAGTTTTAGGACATGTTGGGCAGGTTTGAAACAGGTTGGGTGTAATTTTAAACAAATGGTTGCTGTCCAGAATTTGGCATCTTCGCTCGAGCGAGGCTTTTTGCGCTCGAGCGAGCCTTGAGTTTGTGCATCTTCGCTCGAGCGAAGGTTCTTGCGCTCGAGCGAGCTTTCTTTGATGTGTTTAAGTGGGCTGATACTTGGTGTTCTCTCTCTCTCTCTCTCTCACACACACACACACACACACATGTAAAGCCCTTTGTTGTATTGTTGAATATGTTGCCAAGTTAGATATTGAATACATGCATTTGTCTGATCTCAAAGAGTGCCATTCAATTGAAGCATGTAAAACTCAGGAGATTGAGACACACTGTCCTGCTTCATTTTCTGGTAGGAATATTTAACCCTCATTTCGCCATAAAACTGTTCTAGTTTGCACCTCAGAGGATCCTCACATCCGTTCACTTTGTCTCTTCTATTAGCACCACTTTTTGCACAAAAATGATTTGAATAAAAAATCTAAATAAGCATAGGGGGGAGAGAGAAAACATTAATTCAGAGTTCTGAACTTATATAGTAGAAAAATGTCGGTAGTTCATACACTACATAGCATGTGAAATGCTGAAAGCTCATGGAATACCCTATTAGCTGCAGAGATAAATCTCCTAGTATGTCATCAATGCCGCATTCTTTGTACTCTCGGAAGTGCTTTATGGTTTGATTATGAGATGTGAGCCAAACCTATCCATTTTGTGGCCATATGCACCATAGTTAATGGGAAAACTAAATAACCAAATCCAACCGATGTGTATTGGGCCAGTTTGGTTTGGTTAGTGATGGAAACAAATCAAAAACAAGAATTGGAAGGGTAGAACAAATTGACAAATACCAATCCCCACAACACAAATGGTCTCGACCTCAAGTTAATGGTCACTTGAATATAAACTTACCTTCCCACTGAATTTTACAAGACTTCAGCTCCATTGCAATGACTCCAACCAACGTTGCCCTATGGTAATTCAATGGCGCACTTAACAAAGGAAACTTCAGTTCTTCCTGCCAATGAAGGTTGCAGCCCTTTTTATAAATGAAAACGAGACGTGGAGGAAAATACAGTCGTCATTGTCATTTTCTAATGTTTTTTTTCAAATACAGTTTCTAAAACAGGTAATTGTATGATGATAAGCCGCGTGTGTTTGGCTCAAGTTAGATGGAAGGATTGAAATAATCATTTGGTGGGATTATTCATCATATTTACATGAATTCTCAATTTCAAATCTAACAAATCAAGTTACAATATGATGCCATGTTATTTTACTGTTATATTTGTTCCATTAATCTGAAATTTATTACTTGCTATGAGACAAAGCTACACTGAGAGTTGGCTAATGTATTTCTATACATCCATTTCAATGTCTTTACAGAGCCAAGGTGCCGAGAATGCCAACACGGAAGGCATAATTGCAAAATGCGATACAAAGTTTAACAAGAAGTTTAGCACCGACAGATTGAGTCTGAAATAAGAAAGTATGATAATGAATTTGACCACAAGACTGATTACGGTGAAGGTGTTGAAAGCTGCGGAGCCTATGGTGTGGATTATGATTATGAGGATTGACATGAGATATGAAGAGCTTGGCTTTATGTTAAAATTTTAAAATTTATTATTTGATGTTACATTAGTTTATGAGAAAATTTTGTAAAAATATATTTTATTTTTCTATAATTTTTTCTTTCCTGACACATTCATCACATGACGATGAATATGCTATGAACTTGTGCCCTTACATAGCTTGAGAAAGAAATAAAAGAAAATTTTGATATTATTTATTAGAGAGGTTTTGCACACCTTGTTTTCTTTTTTGGTAAACAAAGCATAACAATATATTAAGATAAAATAGTTCTGGAGTATTGAGCCCCTACAGCATCCGTTAATTTGAATGATGCTTTAAAATTATAGGTTTATTATGGATTGAATGAATTATTAGGAATTACAGGTATATTGTTTTCCTGCTTTGACGACCAATTTATTAGTCGCGACAAATAAATTATTTTTTTTCGCAAAAAATGACAATTGCCGACCAAGAGTTTTGGACGCAAAAAATACATCTATTGCTGACCAAAAATTTTGTTGGTCGTGGAAACTCACTTTTGCCGACCAACAGTTTTGGTCGCGAAAAGTAACAATTGGCGACCAAACTAATTTTGGTCGCAGAATGTCACAATTGGCGACCAAAAAATTTGGTCGCGAAATGTCACAATTGGCGACCAAACTTTTTGGTCGCGAAATGTGTCAATTGGCGACTAAGAAATTTGGTCGACAAAAGGCGACTTTTCGTGACCAAAATGTTTTAGCGACAAAATGAATTAGTCGCGGTAATGATATATTTAGCGACCAAAAATTTAGTCGGCAAATCCAACTTTTGCCGACCAACCAAAATTTTGGTCGCGAATTACTTTTGCCGACCCTCAATTGGCGACCAAAATA
>NW_021028069.1:84100-120060 GCF_004153795.1 Camellia sinensis
GTAGGACAAAAAAATTGGCCGCGGATAACTTGCCGACCAAAAATAGACTTTTAGCGACCATTTTTTTGTTGTCAAAAGTGTTAATTCTTGTAGTGTTATGCTATAGTTTGGTTTTATCGGTTTTGTTGGTTTGATGTAGAAGAGAAATTTACATGAAATTTTAAAAAGTTTTATAGTAGATTATAGATTTTATATAGAAAATAAATGAAGAAAATATATGAAAATTGCTCTGCAAATATTTTTCTCCTTAATTTTTATCACAAAATGTATTATATTAGTTACTTCTCATATAATGTTCAAGAAAATTATAAATATAAAAATATTAAATATATATTGGTCGGTTCGACTTGCATCGGTATAAAACGTTTCAAAACCAAAACAGACTGTCTATTTTGAAAACCATACTAAAAATTAAAATTTCAATCAATTTTGATCAATCGACTCTGTTTTATTGATTTTTTTTTACATCCCTACATGTTAACTAATTATTTTACAAGTTCAAAAACAAACTAGGTAAGTTTACATGCCAACTCCCAAAATAATAACAAAACTCAAAAGAGCGTAGTATAATCAAGCAGAGATACACATGTAAGTCCGTAAAAAATTTAATTGTTAAGCATGACCACCAACTTTATGTCGTCAGATATGAGAGTACTAAAATGCTTCTATACATTAAATAAAAGAGATGAAATCCCAACCCTATTTTATCACAGGAGATGATGAAAAGAGAGTAATGTCACCAAGAAGATTTAATCCAATCTTTCAAGAGGTTTGAGCACCAAAATTCTAACCAAAGTTTGAAAAAATACAGAGGAAGCTAGATGAGTTGATAGGTATTTGTGTGAGGAATCTTAGCAAGCTCTTCCATGGAAGAAATTAACATAAAAAAAACACATACAATGGTTCGTCCCATACCTTGAATGTGAAGGAATAGAAAACTCATGTATGGATAATATTCAACAATCACAGAAGGTCAAATATTTGAAAAGATAATGAAAATTATATCTAAAGAATTTCTAAAACACCATATAATGGTTCAAACCTTTACATAATATAAAATCAAAAAGAAATCCTATTACATGCTAGGGTTTCTTCAAAACCCTAGAAAATGAGACTAGCCACTCATGGAGGAGTGGGAGGAGGTAGATGGAGAAGGAACCACCATGGGAGACATCTTTGAAGCTTCTTGTTCCTTCCTCTTTTTCAAACTCTAGCCTCTCTCTTTAGGTCAAAACAATTTCAGAACCTTAATCCAGCTTTTACTTGCCTTTTTATATTCCAATCTCGTCCAAACAGGTTAAAACGTCGGTTTGACTTTTCCAGAAAAAGTCAACTCACGTGCGGGAAAAGTCAACGCACGTGCGCGGAAAGTCAACTCTGCCCAAATTCTGTCTTTTTGCTCATTTTATGCTCCGACGATGTACAACCTGATTGACACTTAACACACATAAGATATACAGTTTGACCAGCAAGTGAAGTTAAGAGATTCTAATTAACGGCCTCAATGATGTACATTTCGACCTTAATCAGGTTACGCAATCAATCAACTTGCTTAGTTTAAGCCTTGTTTTGTAATGATTGTTTTAATTGGCTTTTTGATTTTTTTAATCTGAGATTTTTTTGTTCGTTTGGTATTTTAATTGGCTTTTTTGATTTTTAGTTTTGAATAGTGGATTTTTTTTTGTCTTTTATAATTTTTGTCTTTTTGTGATTTTTGACCTTTTTTTTTTGTCTTTTTGTGATTATTTAGCCCTAAATGATACCAAACACCACCTAAATTTTTAAGATTTATTTTTGAGAAAACTATTTTTTTTTTATTTGTATTGAAATTTTTTAATACTATAAATATATATTTTTTTATTTTTAGATATAATTAACATAAATATATTTAAAAAGTCTAATATTTGTAAAAGAAAAATTTAAACAATTCATTAAAAACCAAAATATAAATATATATATATATATAATTTAGTATATTTTTGGTATTCTTATATATTATGATTTTTTAAAATATTTTTTAAAATATTTTATTTTTAGATATATCTAATAAGTACTTCTAAAAAAGTAAAAAATTACTTAAAATTTTAAAAGTATTCATTAAAAAAACATGAAAATAAAAACTTAATTTCTAGAAAATTAAAATTAAACACACTGAATAATTCTCAGGGGACCCAAATGATGACAAAGGATCCTAAATTACCAATAGATCCTAATAGTTGGATTCAATTCTGATCAAGTCTTAATGAAAACAAGTCATAATAAAATCGTTGCTAAAAATAATTTTTTGTGACGATTTTTTCTATGTGTAGCTAAAATTGACAATCAATGACTTTACGATTTTAAAATAGTATCTAAAATTTACAATTAGTGATATTTTTTGTGATAAAATTTTCAAACGTCACTGATAGTTGAAACTTAGTAATGATTTTTTTTTTAAACTATCGTTAAAATTTATAATTAGTGATACTTTTTGTGATAAAATTTTTAAATTATTGTTGAAAATTAACAATAATAACATTTTTTAATATTTAATAAAAAGTATCATTAATTCTTAGTTGAAAATAAATCACAACGTAAACTCCCCGTTTAATTATAATAAATAAGGAAGGAATGTCAGTACTTCCATCCTTTGTCCCACAGGAGTACCAGCTCCCTCTCCCTTACTTCTCCACTTAACCCTCATCTCTCGTCGCTGGACATACTCCGCCACTGACGGGAATCTTGTTCTCTTCTTGCTTGTTTCTTGAGGGAGATGGGAAGATAACCACCACGTTGAATGGGTTGAAGCCAGCGATGGGCGATGGTGGTGGTTCAGGCAGCTTTGGCCGGCAACAGTGTGTTCATCAAACTTGCTTCAAGGATCGGATTGAGCATGAGAGTTTTGACAGCCTATCGGTTTGTCTTTGCGGACTGCCATCATTGTGCTCTCGCACTACTCCTTGAAAGGTCTCCATCTATAAGCTTCTCGGCTTTTTAATATAAGAAAATAATGAAAATTGCTCTGCAAATATTTCTCCCTAATTTTTATCACAAAATGTATTATATTAGTTACTTCTCATATAATGTTTAAGAAATTATAATATAAAAATATTTAAATATAATATTTGGTCGCGTTCGACTTGCATCGGTAAAAAAGTTTCAAAACCAAAACAGACCGTTTATTATGAAAACCATACTAAAAATTAAAATTTCAATCAATTTTGATCGATCGACTCGTTTTATCGATTTTTTTACATCCCTACATGTTAACTAATTAATTTTACAAGTTCAAAACAAACTAGGTAAGTTTACATGCCAACTCCCAAAATAATAACAAAACTCAAAAGAGCGTAGATATAATCAAGCATAGATACACGTGCAAGTCCGTAAAAAATTTAATTGTTAAGCATGACCACCCAACTTTATGTCGTCAGATATGAGAGTACTAAAATGCTTTCTATACATTTTAAATAAAAGAGATGAAATCTCAACCCTATTTTATCACAGGAGATGATGAAAGAGGAGTAATGTCACCAAGAA
Source organism: Camellia sinensis (assembly GCF_004153795.1). NCBI lineage: Eukaryota > Viridiplantae > Streptophyta > Magnoliopsida > Ericales > Theaceae > Camellia > Camellia sinensis. The sequence continues at coordinate 87,620 of NW_021028069.1, forward strand.
GATTTAAATCCAATCTTTCAAGAGGTTTGACCACCAAAATTCTAACCAAAGTTTGAAAAATACAAGAGGAAGCTAGATGAGTTGATAGGTATTTGTTGGAGGAATTTAGCAAGCTCTTCCATGGAAGAAATTAACATAAAAAAATTTAAAAAAAAAAATCAAAATGGGAAGGGAGACAAGCTCACGGCAGTTTGGGGGAAAATGGGGAACGTTATGTGTTAGTGATCGCTTTCGTAGAAAAATGAGGATTAAGTAAAGGTCATGTTGATATAAATATTGAGTCACTAATTTCTAAATTATTCAACATATATAATGATAGATATTGATATAGATTAAGCTTACCCAAGCAAACCACAAAGACAGGCTTAAGCACGTGACTATTCCATGTTACTTTGGTCGTCTCCTATAATCACAAATCAATCCATATAAAAAAAAAATCCACAATATTACAACAAACATAAAAAATACATATAAGTTAAATTCACTTGTTTTTTAGTTTTATTATTCTCTTGCATATTCATGAAATAATACAACCATAATAAAGGAACAAAAACTAAACAAATTTACATATTTTCTAATAAAAGAAAAAAAACAAACATCTATATATGTATATACAAATGATCAAAACCTGCTGAAAAAAAAAAAAAGATCAAAACCGGACGGAAATAATACAACCCAATAGTAAAGGAGCAAAACTATCAAATTTCATATTTCTAAAATAAAGAAAAAAAAATAAACATGTATATATGTATATTCAAATGATCAAAACCTGTTAAAAAAAAAAAAAATCAAAAACAGGGACGGAAATAATACAGCCCAATAGTTAAAGGAGCAAAACTAATCAAATTTCCATATTTTTTTAAAATAAAAAGGAAAAAAACAAACATGTATATATGTATATTCAAATGATCAAAATCTGTTTAAAAAAAAAAAGATCGACTGAAATAATACAACCAAATAGTAAAGGAGCAAAACTAAACAACTTTCCATATTTTCTAAATAAAAAGAAAAAAAGAAAACATGTATATATGCATATTCAAATGATCAAAACCTGTTATCAAAAAAAATAAAATATAAAATAAAAGCCTGAAGTTATAGATGGAGAACCTTTCAAGGAGTAGTGCGAGAGGCAAAATGATGGCAGTCGCAAAGACAAACCGATAGGCTGTCAAAACTCTCATGCTCAATCCGATCCTTGAAGCAAGTTTGATGAACACACTTTGCGGCCAAAGTGCCTGAACCACCACCATCGCCATCGCTGGCTTCAACCCATTCAACGTTTGTAGTCTTTCCCATCTCCCTCAAGAACAAGCAAGAAGAGAACAAGATACCGTCAGGGGCGGAGTATGTCCAGCGACGAGAGATGAGGGTTAGTGTGAGAGAAAGGGAGAGGGAGTTGGTACTCCTGTGGGACAAAGGATGGAAGCACTGACATTCCTTCCTTAGTTATATAATTAAGGTTTACGTTGTGGATTTATTAGTGAACTTAGGATCTCTGGTGAGACTCAGACCTTCGCTCGAGCGTGACTTTTGTCGCTCAAGCGATCTGCAAAACATATGAACTTTTGAGAGCATGAAAATGCCCAGCTGCCAACTGATATACGACATTCCCGCTCGAGCGGAGAACACAACGCTCGAGCGTCAAGAACAAAAAACTAGGTACGCTCGAGAGCAAGAAGGCCCGCTCGAGCGTCAAGACACAAGAATAAAGTACATCCGCTCGAGCGCGAAAACCAGTCCGCTCGAGCGTAGATTCCTCCCTCCCAGAACTTACACCAAAAAGTACCACCCGCTCAAGCACAAGAAATCAACTCGAGTGTAGAAAACACATCTGCAGAAGTTTTGCAGAGGCCCGAAATACTGGAAATGTGAAAACCCCGCTCGAGCGCAAGAAGACCCGCTCGAGCGGACCACTCAAAAACTGGGCAACAACCATGGGAGCTAAAGCTCTACCAACCTGAAACAACCTAGCCCAACACATTGAATACACACAGCGATTTAACGAAAACGCTTTACTCGTCTTGCGGGTGCTTGACATGTAGACGTTATCCCCAATTTCCACTTGAGCTTTCTAGTTGTAGCACTTTGGTGCTTTGCTTGCGAGTATTTGCTTTGGTATTATTTTTTTTAAAGCACTTTGGTGCTGCAGTATGTTTTTAGAGCTCGGTTGCGCTCTGCTTGCACTTTGGTGATGACTCCAATCGCAAACACTCTGCACACTTAGCAACAATAAAATATAAAATTCTAAACTAAAAATTTAAATAAGAATATAACTTTAAATTAATTAATTTTGCCAGAAGTCTCCTGCAAAGGCACCAAAATTTTATAGGTCAGTTCACACACCAAATATAAACACTAAACCATACCAAATTCTTTAGAATAATGGCAAGTCCAGGTATCGATCCACAGGGAAAAACAAGAAATTAAACTAATGTAATTGCTAAATTCCCAAATTAATTTTGATTAAAAAGATTGATGTATATTATGACTAAACAAGAATTAAATGAAATTGAATAATTAAATTGACAATTAAAATTAGGGTTTGAGCTATTAATTTTTGGGAAAAATCCTAGGGCAAAGAATTCACCACTACCCACATAAATGAGATTTAACATCGGCCATCAATTACAATTCGGATAGAACTACCCAATATTTCACAACTACAAGTTCGAAATATTGATCAAGAGGATTGTTACATCCAATGTACAGGCATGAATCATCCCGAGTAGTATGAAGCGTTTGCTCTAAACTATGGTACCAACACGACTCATCTCCCACAGCATGACTCATCCTGTACTTTGAACACAAGCACAAAGAAAACTAATGTATGGAAAGCATTAAACAATCATGAAGAGTAAAATACTTGAAGAGATGAAAGGAACAATTATTAAATACTTCTAAATCATCCACACATTGATTCAAACCGATTCACAATCAAAGCTTAAGAAAAATCCTATTACATGGCTAGGGTTTCTTCAAAACCCTAGAAAATGAGACTAGCCACTCATGGAGGAGTGGGAGGAGGTAGATGGAGAAGGAACCACCATGGGAGACATCTTTGAAGCTTCTTGTTCCTTCCTCTTTTTCAAACTCTAGCCTCTCTCTTTAGGTCAAAACAATTTCAGAACCTTAATCCAGCCTTTTACTTGCCTTTTTATACTTCCAATCTCGTCCAAACAGGTTTAAAACGTCGGTTTGACTTTTCCAGAAAAAGTCAACTCACGTGCGGGAAAAGTCAACGCACGTGCGGGAAAGTCAACTCTGCCCAAATTCTGTCTTTTTGCTCATTTTATGCTCCGACGATGTACAACCTGATTGACACTTAACACACATAAGATATACAGTTTGACCAGCAAGTGAAGTTAAGAGATTCTAATTAACGGCCTCAATGATGTACATTTCGACCTTAATCAGGTTACGCAATCAATCAACTTGCTTAGTTTAAGCCTTTGTTTTGTAATGATTGTTTTAATTGGCTTTTTGATTTTTTTAATCTGAGATTTTTTTGTTCGTTTGGTATTTTTAATTGGCTTTTTTGATTTTTTAGTTTTGGAATAGTGGATTTTTTTTTGTCTTTTTATAATTTTTGTCTTTTTGTGATTTTTTGACCTTTTTTTTTTGTCTTTTTGTGATTATTTAGCCCTAAATGATAACCAAACACCACCTAAATTTTTAAGATTTATTTTTGAGAAAACTATTTTTTTTTTTATTTGTATTGAAATTTTTTAATACTATAAATATATATTTTTTTATTTTTAGATATAATTAACATAAATATATTTAAAAAGTCTAATATTTGTAAAAGAAAATTTTAAACAATTCATTAAATACCAAAAATATAAATATATATATATATATATATAATTTAGTATATTTTTGGTATTCTTATATATTTATTGATTTTTTAAAATATTTTTTTAAAATATTTTATTTTTTAGATATATCTAAATAAGGTACTTCTAAAAAAATAAAAAAATTACTTAAAATTTTAAAAATATTCATTAAAAAAATGCAAAAAATAAAAAACTTAATTTCTAGAAAATTGAAATTAAACACACTGAATAATTTCTCAGGGGATCCAAATGATGACAAAGGAGCCTAAATTACCAATAGATCCTAATAGTTGGATTCAATTCTGATCAAGTCTTAATGAAAACAAGTCATAATAAAATCGTTGTTAAAAATTATTTTTTGTAACTATTTTTTACATGTGTAGCTAAAAATTGACAATCAATGACTTTACGATTTTTATAAATAGTATCTAAAATTTACAATTAGTGATATTTTTTGTGATAAAATTTTCAAACCGTCACTGATAGTTGAAACTTAGTAATGATTTTTTTTAAACTATCGCTAAAATTTATAATTAGTGACACTTTTTGTGATAAAATTTTTAAATTATTGTTGAAAATTAACCATTAATAACATTTTTTAATAATATTTAATAAAAAGTATCATTAATTCTTAGTTGAAAATAAATCCACAACGTAAACTCCCCGTTTAATTATAATAAATAAGGAAGGAATGTCAGTACTTCCATCCTTTGTCCCACAGGAGTACCAACTCCCTCTCCCTTTCTTCTCCACTTAACCATCATCTCTCGTCGCTGGACATACTCCGCCACTGACGGGATCTTGTTCTCTTCTTGCTTGTTCTTGAGGGAGATGGGAAAGATAACAAACACGTTGAATGGGTTGAAGCCAGCGATGGCGATGGTGGTGGTTCAGGCAGCTTTGGCCGGCAACAGTGTGTTCATCAAACTTGCTTCAAGGATCGGATTGAGCATGAGAGTTTTGACAGCCTATCGGTTTGTCTTTGCGACTGCCATCATTGTGCCTCTCGCACTACTCCTTGAAAGGTCCTCCATCTATAAGCTTCTCGGCTTTTATAATATAAGAAAATATATGAAAATTGCTCTGCAAATATTTCTCCCTAATTTTTATCACAAAAATGTATTATATTAGTTACTTCTCATATAATGTTTAAGAAATTATAATATAAAAATATTTAAATATAATATTTGGTCGGTTCGACTTGCATCGGTATAAAAAGTTTCAAAACCAAAACAGACCGTTTATTATGAAAACCATACTAAAAATTAAAATTTCAATCAATTTTGATCGATCGACTCTGTTTTATCGATTTTTTTTACATCCCTACATGTTAACTAATTAATTTTACAAGTTCAAAAACAAACTAGGTAAGTTTACATGCCAACTCCCAAAATAATAACAAAACTCAAAAAGAGCGTAGATATAATCAAGCATAGATACACGTGCAAGTCCGTAAAAAATTTAATTGTTAAGCATGACCACCCAACTTTATGTCGTCAGATATGAGAGTACTAAAATGCTTTCTATACATTTTAAATAAAAGAGATGAAATCTCAACCCTATTTTATCACAGGAGATGATGAAAAGAGAGTAATGTCACCAAGAAGATTTAAATCCAATCTTTCAAGAGGTTTGACCACCAAAATTCTAACCAAAGTTTGAAAAATACAAGAGGAAGCTAGATGAGTTGATAGGTATTTGTGTGAGGAATCTTAGCAAGCTCTTCCATGGAAGAAATTAACATAAAAAAATTTTAAAAAAAAAAATCAAAATGGGAAGGGAGACAAGCTCACGGCAGTTTGGGAGAAAATGGGGAACGTATGTGTTAGTGATGCTTTCGTAGAAAAATGAGGATTAAGTAAAGGTCATGTTGATATAAATATTGAGTCCACTAATTTCTAAATTATTCAACATATATAATGATAGATATTGATATGGATATAGATTAAGCTTACCCAAGCAAACCACAAAGACAGGCTTGGCACGTGACTTTCCCTGTTAACTTTGGTCGTCTCCTATAATCACAAATCAACTCATATAAAAAAAATCCACAATATTACAACAAACATAAAAATACATATAAGTTAAATTCACTTTGTTTTTTAGTTTTTTATTTCTCTTGCATATTCATGAAATAATACAACCCAATAGTAAAGGAATAAAACTAAACAAATTTACATATTTTCTAAAATAAAAAGAAAAAAAACAAACATCTATATATGTATATACAAATGATCAAACCTGTTGAAAAAAAAAAAAAGATCAAAACCGGGACGGAAATAATACAACCCAATAGTAAAGGAGCAAAGCTAATCAAATTTCATATTTTCTAAAATAAAAAGAAAAAAAAATAAACATGTGTATATGTATATTCAAATGATCAAAACCTGTTAAAAAAAAAAAATCAAAACAGGGACGGAAATAATACAGCCCAATAGTAAAGGAGCAAAACTAATCAAATTTTCATATTTTTTAAAATAAAAAGGAAAAAAAACAAACATGTATATATGTATATTCAAATGATCAAAATCTGTTTTAAAAAAAAAAGATCGACTGAAATAATATAACCAAATAGTAAAGGAGCAAAACTAAACAACTTTCCATATTTTCTAAAATAAAAAGAAAAAAAGAAAACATGTATATATGCATATTCAAATGATCAAAACCTGTTATCAAAAAAATAAAAATAAAAATAAAAACCGAGAAGCTTATAGATGGAGAACCTTTCAAGGAGTAGTGCGAGAGGCACAATGATGGCAGTCGCAAAGACAAACCGATAGGCTGTCAAAACTCTCATGCTCAATCCGATCCTTGAAGCAAGTTTGATGAACACACTGTTGCCGGCCAAAGCTGCCTGAACCACCACCATCGCCAAGCAAGAAGAGAACAAGATCCCGTCAGTGGCGGAGTATGTCCAGCGACGAGAGATGAGGGTTAAGTGGAGAAGAAAGGGAGAGGGAGTTGGTACTCGTGTGGGACAAAGGATGGAAGTACTGACATTCCTTCCTTATTTATTATAATTAAACGGGGAGTTTACGTTGTGGATTTATTTTCAACTAAGAATTAATGATACTTTTTATTAAATATTATTAAAAAATGTTGTTAATGGTTAATTTTCAACAATAATTTAAAAATTTTATCACAAAAAGTATCACTAATTATAAATTTTAACGATAGTTTAAAAAAAAATCATTACTAAGTTTCAACTATCAGTGACGGTTTGAAAATTTTATCACAAAAAATATCACTAATTGTAAATTTTAGATACTATTTATAAAAATCGTAAAGTCATTGATTGTCAATTTTTAGCTACACATAGAAAAAATCGTCACAAAAAATTATTTTTAGCAACGATTTTATTATGACTTGTTTTCATTAAGACTTGATCAGAATTGAATCCAACTATTAGGATCTATTGGTAATTTAGGATCCTTTGTCATCATTTGGGTCCCCTGAGAAATTATTCAGTGTGTTTAATTTTAATTTTCTAGAAATTAAGTTTTTTATTTTTCATGTTTTTTTAATGAATACTTTTAAAATTTTAAGTAATTTTTTTACTTTTTTAGAAGTACCTTATTTAGATATATCTAAAAAATAAAATATTTTAAAAAAATATTTTAAAAAATCAATAAATATATAAGAATACCAAAAATATACTAAATTATATATATATATATATATATATTTATATTTTTGGTATTTAATGAATTGTTTAAAATTTTCTTTTACAAATATTAGACTTTTAAAATATATTTATGTTAATTATATCAAAAAATAAAAAAATATATATTTATAGTATTAAAAAATTTCAATACAAATAAAAAAAAATTAAAAAGTTTTTTTTTTGTTTTGTTTTGTTTTTTTTTTTATTTTCGCTTTCTAGTCCTACTTTAGGATTATAAAATTATTTTTGAATTGTAGAAGAAGTTTCTGCACTCTTTTTTTTTTTTTATCCATCAAGTGCGGAGGTTAATTATTCCGTTCTTTGTGTGAATTTTTTATTTCAAAATTCATAATCTTTTGTTTTGTTATCATGATTCACTCATACAGGCTTTGCTAGCAAAATTCTTTTTTAAAATCTTTGTCTTGCAAATTTTTGCTTGGTGACTTGATTTGTTACAAGTCCAACAGACATAAAACCATTGTTGGCATCTAGGTAGTCTACTTTGACTCACATTTCTAAAATATTTTTCTTAAATAAGTTTTAAAACATTTATTATATGTTTTGGTAATGAAATGTTTAGAAATTAACAAAAAATTAACATATTTTAGGCCATTTTTTATGGCAACATATTCTTTTTCATTCATGTGTTATGCTATTTCAACATATTAGAAACTCAGAGATGATCCAAACCCCCACTTGGGGGTGATCCCCACCAACCCCACATACACGTGGGGGGCAACGAGAGGAGGACAAAAAAAAAAAAAAAAAAAAGTGGGCTGTTGCGGTGCTGGACGGTGAAGGCTGCGATGGATCTCCGGCGTCGCTGGTGTGGATATCTCCGCAGACGGATTGCCCCCTTTTGGTCTTCGATCTCGGCAGAACTCCACTGATACAGAGAGAGAGAGAGAGAAGGGGATGTTCGGGTGAGAGTTAAAGGGGTTGAGGAAGGAATAAAAAAAAAAGGGGCAGAATAGTATTTTTACCCTCCGTAGGTTTCTCCCAAATTTGGCCGCCCAAAACATGAAAATAGGGTGACTTTTTGACTTTTTTGATAACTTTTTGGCTTTTTGGCTTTTTCGTAGCATCCCAAACTTGGCCTTAATATTAGGGATCCTAAAAAAAAAATACCAAAATATAAACTCTTCAAAGAGAAATTTCACAAATAAATTTCAACTCATCACAGTTTCTCTGTGACGAGTTGACATTTTTTTAAGGCGAATTGAAATTTCTTTAATAATATTATCGGAAAACTCAACTAATAAAAAAAAAACATATTGAACCTCTTCTATTATTAAAAGTTAGAGAGGACTGTTTCAATAATTTTTTATTTAAATTTTCATTTATTTTTATTGATTTTTTTAAAATATTTTGGTTAATTTTTTTTACTTTTTATATGCATCTAATATTTATATACATATAAAAAAAGACTAAAACATGAAAAAAAAAACAGCAAAAACAAACAAAAATTTGTCTAAAAATAAATTTATTAAAAAAAAAAAAAACAAAGCCGACTTTTCAATTAAATGGTCTTAATTAATAAATTTTATTACTGTTGTGTTGGAAGAAAATGCACATATATTTTTTTTGGGTTGGATTAGCAGCTACACGATTTCTATTAACATTCTGAACATTTGCATGTAAAATGTTGTTTGGCAATTTAGTTTATCAAAATATGTTGGACTTTTTCATAATTTATACTCCTCTAAAAGTTTGCATCAAACAAATTTATAATTTTCGTTTAAAAAAAAATTATAATTTATAAATCAATAATCTAAAAAACTATATTTTAAATATTACCCACTAAACTTTATTGCAATTTTTTAAAAAATAATGACATGATCTCATGTCATTTTTTTTATGCTATGATTTTGTGATTCACAACAATCAAATAGACAACAATCCCAAAAAAGCCTAATTTGATAATCAATTTGTTTCCCGATATTTTAAAATAAGTGATTGTATATGTATAAATAATATTATTCGGACAAATGTATTAATGTTGCATTAGTTATTTACCAATGTTATTTGATATGACACAAAATCATGATAGAATTATGGTCCTAAAATAATTGTAAAGGATCATGATTAAAAAATAAGATTAACAAATTAAATCAAACTTAAAAAACAGAAGCTTTAATTGAAATATGAAATATTACTTTTAGCCATTTATTTATGGAGGTTTGAAAATTACAATTAAATGGTTGAATAATTCGTAATTTGAATCTAACATATTCTGAGAGAAATATTTGACATCATTCAAATTTAAAGACTAATAATTAGCACATTGTCAAATTTGTACAGGATTGCAATGTGCCATTTGTTGATTATGGAAAACGATTGAGGCCTCGAATTTGAGGCCTCGAATGTGGCTCCAATTGTTATTTTTTTTTTTTTTTTTTAACTTGTTTGGGCATTTTTTTAACATTAATGTTTAATGTGTTTTTTTTTTATTGCATTTTCGTTTTTTTAAATGCTATTTTCTGGTTGTTATTGAAAAATAATATTATATTTTTTGGGTTTGCAACAAACCCAACACCTCCTCTCTCTCTCTCTCTCGCTGGTTAAAATGGTAGCCACAGTTAACACACAAGTATAGCTGACACTAGCATTTGACACTAACACACCACTTAACTACTCCATTGCATGAACAAAAATGAATTCAGCTAGCCAAATATTTAGCATCTAACACTAGCACATCCATTGTGGATGTGCTAATGTCAGTGGCCAAATTTTTAGCCAGTCACAATCACTTTTGTCTTCATAATGGAAGTGTTAAGGGGTGTTAGTGTCAATTGTTAACTTGTGTGTTAACTGTGTCTAACATTTTAACCGCGAGAGAGAAAGAGGGAGGGATGTAAGGAAGTGTCGTGGGGTCGTCCGGCTGGATGTTTGGACGTCTGAACCTTTCAATTAAAAAAAAAAAATTGTAATTGATCGGTTGACCAGCCAATTGACTGGCCAGACGTCTGACCATCTTCCTCTACTGCTTCTTTGCTAACTATATATATATATATTCTTTAACACACCAGCCATCTTCCTCTGCCAGACATCCGGACCCTTGCTGCCTTCATTTTCCGGGAAACCAAACTGAGCATCTTCAAAAGGAAAAATAAAAAGAGAGCTTTCCATAGAGAGAGAGAGAGAGAGAGAGAGAGAGAGTCTTCATTTTTCTGTCAGCCTTCATTTTGGTGCCCTCATTTTTTTCAGCAGAGCTTTTGATTGAGAGGGAGAAAGAGAGAGAGCCCCTTTCATGGAACTTATTTATTTATTTTTTTTATTATATATATATATATATATATACTAGCGGCTGGGCACACGCGATACGTGTGCAAACTCATTCGGAAACTCACTTGGGCACTCAATTTGTTTTTTTTTTTTAATTTATATATTCGATTGCATAATTTTTTTTCCTGAATTTAATATGATATATATACATACGTTCTCATATACTTCTGCATTATCTCAAATAAAATAAAAATATACTCACAAAGATAATATATATAAAAAATCTACACAATTCTTTTTAATGTTTCTAATTCAATACCCAACCAGAAAGCGAGTGATACGAAAATGAGACCTGAGATCTTTAGGAATGTTGATGATTTTATGAAATCTCCATTGTTGATGAAGCCTTTCATTCTCCAATCTCTGTTTCACCAGATCTGATCTCTCTCTCTCTCTCTCTCTCTCTCTCCCCCGAGGTTTCAATCATTCAAAACAGAATGCGAAGATGTTGAAACTGATTTAGAACTGTTATGCAGTTTGGAAGCGTGGGGGTGGTGGAATTGGTTGGTTTGAATTTATCATGTTATTCGTAACTACAAATTGATATTAGTGTAAAAATAATATAATTATTTAAGAAGTTATGGCCATTTTAGGAAAAATGAAAAAAAAAATTGTAAGAGAGGCTTCAGGACACCAAAGTTCCTGTTGGCTTTTAATAATAGTATAGAAATATATATATTCTTAACACATATTTTAACACACACTTTAACATATCTATTGTACCACAATTCACTCTCTAAAATCAACAAACTCTTAACACGAGTCCGGATCCCCGGCCGCCCTACCCGGCAGCCCCCCAAAATGACGTCGTTTTGGGGGGTTTTTGTTTTTTTTTCTCTTTTCTTCTTCGTTCTTTCTTTCTCTCTCTTCTCTCACTGTATCTATTGGTGTTGCACATATATATAAAGATTTTGTTGGTATTTTCTTTTTCCTCTTCTTCTTTCTTATTCTTCTTCTTCTTCCTGGTTTTCTTCTTCCTGGATCTGTAAACTTCAAGTGTAGAATTGTTTTTTCTTTTTTTTTTTAAATGTGAGATATATATATATAAATGTTGACCAGACCAGCATTCTTCGTCCCTCTTCTGATATCATTTCTTGGAAGTAATTTCAATTTTTGAAAATTTTCACAGACAAATTTAGATGTATTTAAACATTAAAAATATTTGTAAAGAAATTTGGAATTTTTTTTTTACCAAAACAATAGAAATCTGAAATAATTTTTGAGTTTGAAAACAAAACAAAGATTTACAGGCTTCGACTGAAACATACTACACTATATTTCACAGATTCAGAATGTAGCTATGCAACGCACCCCACTCTCCTAAATGTGTGTGGTACCTTCTTTCTTTGTAAAGATGAAAATAAGGAAGAAGGAGCTGCACTGGGTTTATCAACATCAACAAAAAAAATAAAAAAATAAAAAAATCATCATCATCAAGATCAAGATCAAGATCAACAAGGTTCTGCAGATCCAGATCATCAACATCAACAACAAAAAAAAAAAATTTGTTCATCAACAAGGTTCTGCAAATCCAGATCAACATTCCCTTCATCTTCAGATTTTGCCCTTCATCTTCATCAACAAGGTTCTAGAAAGGGCGACCGATCACCGACCCCAATCACCGGTCGCCTCCTCTCTTCCGAGACTGGAAGCCGCCGACCAAATCCTCGCCGCCCTCTTCCTTCTTCTTCCCCTCCCCTTCCCTCCCCTCTGGTTTCTGTTTGAACAAAGAAGAAGAAGAAAACAAAAAACAAAAACCCCCAAAACGACGTCGTTTTGGGAGGCTGCTGGGAAGGGCTGCCGGGTAGGGCGGCCGAGGATCCGAACTCCTCTTAATACACCTTAACATATATTTTTGGGCTCCACTTTTATTATTTTTTTCCTTTAACACACATTTGAGTTATGTTAAGAATCTCAAATAAATTATCAAGTTTTTTACTAGAACTCTCAAATTTGTGTAAGTCTCACCCATGTGAAAAATTTAATAGAATATTTAGTAATTCATTTATGATCTATAATATTTTTTTACTTTTTTTAACTATCCCACTGTAATTTCTCTTAACTAGCTAAAAAATTAGCATTTGAGAGGAACTTTCCCACGAACCTAGATAGGAAAATATCTTCCCCCCCCCCAAAAAAAATAATAATTCTCACTTGAAATGTTACAAAAAAAAAAGAAAAAAGAAATCAACAATTCTCGGTTGAAATGTTAGACACTTCAGAACAAAACAAAACAAAACAAAACAAAAAAAAGAAAAAGAAAAAGAAAAAAAAAAGGAAAAACTATCACTCATGAGTGTAATTTGAAATTTGATAAAAAAATTTAAAGTAAATTACAAATGTGCTTCTTGAAATTTATTTAAAATATGAATTATTTTTTATAGTTTAAAAAATTATAAATCTTTTTTTGTTAGATTTTTTTATTCATCAGAATTAATTAAAAAAATAAAAGTTTTTACAATAATAAAATTATCTGAAATAAAATTTTAACATCATTAAAAAATATTAATTAATTTGATATTTTATTAATAAAAAGAATTATTTGTTATGAAATTAAAAATCTTAATAAGTGGGATGTAATTTCTAAAACTATAAAGAGCAATTCATATTTTAAGCAAATCTCAAGAGGTGTTTGTAATTTCTCCAAAAATTTAATTACTGTGTTTGGTTTCAATTTTCTTGATTCAATTTTCTAGAAATTGAGTTCTTTATTTTTCGTATTTTTTTTATTTTTAGTGAACATTTTTAAAATTTTAAGCATTTTTTTTAAACTTTTTTAGATGCACCTTACTTAAGATATATTTTAAAAGTAAAATATTTGTAAAAAAATATTTAAAAAATAATAATAAATACATAAGAATATGAAAAATGTATTGAATTTTCATATTTTTGTTTATATTTTTTATATTTAGAGAATTTTTTTAAATTTTTTTTATAAATATTATATTTTTTAATTGTATTTATGCTGGTGTATTCAAAAAAAAATTTAAAAAATTCTTAATATCAATGATTTACATTTATCAAAAGTCGACAGGGTGGCAGAATAGTAGACAGGATGGTGTGGTAGAATAGTAGGCATCAATTTTGTAGTTGCCATGAAGGTGTGGCAGAGAAGATCGTAGCAAAATAGTAGACATGATTTAGATTTTTATAGCCATTCAAAATATATGAAATAGAAATATCTTAAAATATTAAATTTATAAAATCAAGAAATATGCATGCTACCATATTATTGATTATCGGTTATTTGATTTATAGAAAAAAATATTTTCAAAATCCCATCTATATATATTATACTACTGTAAATTGCAATACAAAGGTGCTGTTTGGTGTAGCTGTTAACTACAAATTATAGATTACAGCTTAACATATTATAAATTATGACTTTAATCAGAAACTGTTAATCTGTTTAGTATAGCTGTTGGATTATAGATTTAAGTTGCTGAGTAGTGTTTGTTAAATAAGCTGTGAAGTAGTTTTTTCAATTAATTTTTATTTTTTATTATTCACTATTTATCTACATTTTTCATAAATAATAATAATAATATTTAATCATTTGGGTCTTTTTCTATTTTTAAAAAAATAAAAAATAAGAAAATCTAAGAGTATAACCGTGAATTAACATGTCCACAGTAGAAGCTGATAATCAGAAGCAAGGGGTGAGCAGCTTCTCAGAATCAGCTTTTTTGACTTAAAATAAGTTGTTAGAATCAGAAGCTGTTTGAAATAAGTTTAACCAAACAGTCCAAAATAACTTTTTAAAAGCCAGAAGCCATAAGTTGGCTTAAAAAAGCTCCACCAAACACCCCCATTGTTAAGACTTAAACTTCTCATTCATATATTTTCTTAGTTTTTTTTGAAATTTTTATATCATTGAAATTGATGTGTCATATTGTTATCTGTTTAAAGATAATTTACATTTAAAAAATGCTATGGATCCCAAATAAATTATCAATTTTTTTACAAAACATCTCACATAGGTGTGAGACCCACACAAATCACATGTGTGTGGGTTTCACACCCATGTGAGAGGTTTGGTAAAAATTTTAGTAATTTATTTGAAATTTCTAGCATAACTCTTTACATTTTAACTTGAATTGAATTTAGTTACCATTAAGAAACAAATTGTTGGGAATAAATCCCCCAATAAAAATATGAACCCATGTGTCAACGGAAGCAATACCCTATAAAATATGGAATAATATTATATGTATCAATTGGTATACTAATTAGTATACTAACAGATGATGTGACGTAATTTTAAAGGTTTTAGATTTGTATAATGGGTAGGGTCATAATTTTGAAATAATAACGTCACAGTATATGTTGGTACACTAATTGATATGCAAATTAGTACGTATAGTACCACCGTAAAATATGCACACACAATATTTAAGGTGAATCGGCCGTAATGTCTACATTAACAGGAGAGAGATAAATCCACTATATATTCAAAATAAAGAATACATATAAGATGTTCAAAAAAATACTCAAAATCTGCACCACTTTTCAAACCCTATGCCAAGATACTTGGTGTCCTATAATATTTTTTTTCTCTCAACCATTTCTTTTCCTTTCACAACCATAGGAGAGACTCTTCCCCCTCTCTCTCTCTCTCTCTCTCAACTCAACCATAAATCCATATTGATACACAATTTTCCTCTCACAACCATATAGGGTCGGCCCTGAGGGCAGGCAAGAGAGGCCCGCGCCTTGGGCCTCAAATTTGGGCTGAAAATAGGGGTCCCTTAATTTTGTGTTTTAGATATAAAAAAAAAAAAGGCACAAATACTTAGGCCCAATTGAATATGGGGCCTAAAAAGAAAGAAACACAGTCCACAGATTGAATGGGTTAGCTTTATTATCCATTGAAAAGCATATGGTGGATAAATTCGATTATGCAAGCTTCATTAGTGATTTTGCAGCTAAAAATGTGAGAAGGGTAATGTTTATGTGATAGTTGGTTCAATTATGAACTAGATATTGCTAAACTATAAAGTAACAAGATCAGATTTTTTTTTTTTTGAGTATTTGTAATGATTGCTTCCTATCTTAATATATGCAAGTAAATTTTTGTTTATAATTTTAATGATTATATATGCAAGTAAATTTTTATATGGTTACAAACAAATAAAAAAGTTGTAACTTATCGTTTTATCCATGAACTTTTTTTTTTTTCAATGTAAGAAGGACCACATTTTTGAAACTCGGCCTGGGCCCCTAAATCTCAGGGCTAGCCCTGCAACCATTAGAGAGACTCTTCCCTTTCTCTTTCTCTCAACTCAACCCATAAATTGATATTGATACACAATTTTCCTCTCATAACCATAGGGGAGACTCTTCCCCCTCTCTCTCTCTCTCTCTCTCTCAACTCAACCCATAAATCCATATTAAAACACAATACAGTAGTTCTCTCTCAACTCAACCCATAAATCCATATTGAAACACAATACAGTAGTTGAGGAGATAAACAAAGTTAATACACCCTTTGGTCTTCCCTATGATGCCAACCAAGTATTCACCATACAATGCATTTACATTGCTCGATGCAATCTATTACAAATCCATTTGCATTCTTCAAGTGTAGCCTATGGCTTCTTAAGCACAAAACACCACTTTGTCGCTTCCAATGAATCATGTATGTACCAATTTAATGGAGATTATTTAATTTTTACCCCTATATTTTGTCACGATTTTCAATGACCCCCAGGCTAATCTTATTTTCATGCGTATCACTATACTATTTAAGTTACTATCAATTTTGCCTCTATTGTCATATTTGAAATGGAAAAAGTTAAAAAATTTATATTTTGGCCCCAAATTTCAAAAGAAAGATGCAGACTCACCTTTTTACTACCAGCAAACCACCACCAGCAACCATCATTTCAAGCCCTTCTATCTCCTTCGTCATAACTCCGTTTCGCCTCATTTTTATGTCGTTGGATTCAACTCACGGTCTAATTTTCGTATCACACCTCATACATCTCATTCTTCCATTTTTTGCATTCTATCGGAGTTCCGAAAGTCCATAAAAAAAAGAATTTTCTTCTCGTTTTCAACTTTTCTTTGAGCCATCTTCCGGACTTCATATCTTTCTCAATTCTTCAAGGTTCTACTTCATTCTTTCGCCATTCTCTTCACCTGACTTCCTACTTCGCCCTACACTACCTCACTTTCTCACTTCTTCGTGTAATGGGCGGTTTTGATATGTCAAAAATTGTTCGAAAACTAATTTCAAAAATTTCAAAAGAGAAAATAAACGCAAACCACAAATTTAAAAAGCAAACAATCCCAAACTGTGCATCCTAAAAGAGACATAACAATATAATCAAAACACCGAATATTAGAAACCCAGAATTATAATTCATCAAACAATCCAATTAATCAATAGAATAAAATAAAATTTTAAATTTTTTAAATTATTACAAGAGAATGATCGATAACATGATGGTTGATCAACCCTATAACATGATGGTTGATCAACCCAAAACGGCCACTTTTCAAGATTTACCTGCTCATTGGGGCCGACTTGTTTAGATGCAATGCTCCATAACTGCACATTTTTTAGATCCTCTATTCATTAAATATGAACTTCAAACTAGTCACAACACATGACTGAGTTTGTGATCAGATATATAGAACTCACACAAGGTGTTGCAAATACAGCCAGAAAAGAGCACATAGCAGCCGCGTAAGGAACCTACCAGATTCTAATTGTTAGAGAAACTAAGAGGTAACACAAATTAGGTAACTATCAACAATAGCACTTCTGTGAAAAGGAAAAGACTTGCAAGCGCTTTTTAGGCTGCAAGGAAGTACCCAGGAAGACCATGCAATGCTGTATAGAAACATCTGCATTGAAGGCCATAAATAGTAAATTAAAACTTTGCATGTTTTGGTTGGAGTTTCTGAGTAGGTAAATTATGCAACTATAGGCAATTTATGTATGAGTGAAGAAGAATAAGAAAAACGAGGAAGATGGAGAAGAAAGAAAACAAAAGATGAATGTTTTGAAATTTTCGAAATTAGTTTTCAGACAACTTTCGACATATCAAAATCGCCCATTACACAAAGAAGTGAGAAAGCGAGGTAGTGTAGGGCGAAGTAGGAAGTGAGGTGAAGAGAATAACGAAAGAATGAAGTAGAACCGTGAAGAATCAAGAAAGATACGAAGTTCAAAAGATGACTCGAAGAAAAGTCGAAAACGAGAAGAGAAGTCTTTTATTTTTTTTATCGACTTTCGGAGCTCCGATAGCATGCAAAAAGAGGAAGAATGAGACGTATGAGATGTGATACGAAAACTAGACCATGAGTTGAATCCAACAACAAAAAAATGAGGCGAAACGGAGTTACGATGAAGGAAATAGAAGGGCTTGAAGTGGTGGTTACTGATGGTTTGCTGGTAGGAAAAGGGTGGGTCTGCATCTTTCTTTTGAAATTTGGGGCCAAAATATAAATTTTTTAACTTTTTCCATTTCAAATATGACAATAGAGGCAAAATTGATAGTAACTTAAATAGTATAGGGGTATGCGTGAAAATAAGAGTAGTCTGGGGAGTCATTGAAAATCGTGACAAAGTGTAAGGGTAAAAATAAAATAATCTCAATTTAATGCATTATATCTACCATATTTAATATGTAACACCAAGACCAAAAATAATTAACCATTTTAATATTCCATAAAAATATTTTTTCCATTTCATATTGACAGAAAATTCCAACACAAATAAAGAAATTTTGTATTAATTACTATTAAATGTTTTCCTTATTAAGACTCTGGAAAATTTCAATAATTACTATTTATATTTTCTTTTACTTTTTAAGTCCCTCATTCAAAGGAAAATTTTCATTAATTATTAATTAATTTTTATGAAAATTTCAATTATCAGGTCTCTTCTTCAAAGGGAAATGTCTTTAATTACTATTTAAAATTTCTTAAATATTTTCTTTTTAAGTTTTCTCCTTCAAATTTTAATCTGAAATTATAAACGAGTAATGCTAGAGATTTCAAAAATTATATCAAAATTTCTACTAAATGTCTCATATGGATGTGAGCCCATTCAATATGGATCTCATGTGGGTCCATGTGAGTCTCACATCCATGTAAGGCATTTGGTAAAACTTTTGGTAGAATTTTTAAGATTTTTAATATTTTTTATTATAAAAATTATACAACTATAAATTGCAATACATTGTTAGGCATTTGAGACTTACATTCATTTCTCTTCCTTTTTTGAAATTTTAATATCATTAAAAAAGAAATGTACCATATGCATCTTATAATAAATAAATGACATAACTCCATATTTTTTGAGTCATAATTAAAAAAATAAAAATAAATAAAAATGTTATAACCAAACACTACATAAGGTATAGCCAGAGATCTTAAACATGGAATGCATTTCCATTTCCATTGCTCGATGCAATCTACTACAAATCCATTTGCATTCTTCAAGTGTAGTCTACGGTTTCTTAAGCCACAAAACATCACTTTGTAGGTTCCAATAAAAATATAATAATGCTATATGTATTAATTAATGTATATATATTAGTGTACTAATTGATTCGACTGAATCATTTTTTATTTGATTGATTTGTTGGTTTAACTGCAATTTTAGCGATTTTTTCAAAATATATTGATTAGATTTGTTTGATTCGAAATAAACTAAAGATTGATCTGAATAAAAATTGAACAACTAAGATTGCTAGATTAAAAATAAACTTCCCGCCTAAATAATTGTTAACTTTTATTTTAAAAGAATGCAAAAATAAGTTGTTTCACTTATATAAAATGAATCTTAATATTGTAGTGTTGTGCATTTTTTTTAATTCAAGACAGTTTAAATTTTAAAATAACGGTTAAAAGTTTTAATTAATTAATTTTTGTATAAGTTAATTGGCCATTTGAGTTAATCAATTAGGCTGATTCGTTTTTGGTTTAACTGATTCGTCGATTTAACGATGATTTCTCATACTGATTTTCCTAATTTTAAATAATTAAAAAAAAACTTTTCTGATGGAGGATTGTAAAATAAAAGTTAAAATTGTTTGGGTGGAAATTTAATTTCTAATAGCTCATCGTTATTTTAGTTATTCAATAAGATAATTCTAAACAAATATATTTTTGATAAAACACGAAATTGCAAGTAAACAGCGAATCATTAAACCGAAATGATTTAGCATAATCGGTTAGGCAAAAGACAACCAATTATACAAAATATTGATTAAATTTTAAATTATTATATTAAACTATTTGACTGAAACATGGAAAATTCAATTGGAGTTAAGAGTTCAAGTATATAAGTAAAAACTCTTTTTCCTTCTTTTCTCCTGATATGAGATTATAAAATAATTAATATAGACTAATTAGGTTTTATTTAAAATAAATTGTCTTGAATTGATACTATTCAAGCTACATATTAAATGGAGTATAGATTACTTATATAAATAAAACACTCATTTTTCCTTCTTCTCTTGCATGTGGGATTATAAAATAATCATAAACTAATTGATTTATTCTTTATTGGTAAATAGAGGTAACCAATGAATTTTTTTTTAATTATTTAAATTAGGAAAATCAGTATGAGAAATCATCGTTAAATCGACGAATCAGTTAAACCAAAAACGAATCAGCTAATTGATTACTCAAATGGCCAATTACATTATAATTAATTAATTAAAACTTTTAACCCGTTATTTAAAATATAACTGTTGAATTAAAAAATATGCACAACACTACAATATTAAGATTCATTTATATAAGTGAAACAACTCATTTTTGCATCTTTAAAATAAAAGTTAACAATTATTTAGGCAGGAAGTTATTTTAATCTAGCAATCTAGTTGTAAATTTTTATTCAGATCATCTTTAGTTTATTTCGAATCAAACAAATCTAATCAATAATTTTTGAAAAAATCGCTAAATTGCAGTTAAACCAAAGATCATCAAATAAAAATGATTCAGTCGAATCAATTTAGCTATATACTATATATACATTAATTAATACATATAGCATATTATATTTTATTGGAACCTACAAAGTGATGTTTTGTGGCTTAAGAAACCGTAGACTTACACTTGAAGAATGCAAATGGATTTGTAGTAGATTGCATCGAGCAATGGAAGGAAATATATTCATGTTTAGAGATCCTGGCTATACCTTATGTAGTGTTGGTGTTATAACATTTTTATTTTTTTTATTTTTTAATTATGACTCAAAAAATATGGAGTTATGTCATTATTTTTATTTATTATAAGATGCATTGGTACTTTTTTTTAATGATATAAAATTTAAAAAGGAAGAAATGAATGTAAGTCTAATGCCTAACAATGTATTATTTATAGTTGTATAATTTTTATATATAAAAAATATTAAAAATCTTAAAAATTCTACCAAAAGTTTTACAAATGCTTACATGGGTCGCTCCTCGTACGACGTCGCTTTGTCATCTGAAAACACAAACGTGAGCTAGCCCGGCGGTGTGTGCCGGAACTCTCCGATGCTAAGTCAGAAAGCTTGACAATAGACAAAGGCTCTATGTTCTCAGAAAAACAATTGTGTTCAATTGACCTCCTCCAAGGTGATGTTTGTGAGTTTTATAAGTTTCCTGTGGCACAATCATCTAGTAGACTTGATATTTCTCTATGCAGAGTCCTCCTAGAAGATTCATACTCCTAAGGATATATGTTTATCCTTTTACACCCTCCCCCTGTTAAACAAGTGGATGCTTTTTACTTTGCCGAACTACTATATGACCGAAATAAGCTTGGCTATGCAGAGCCAGGAATAAACGAACCATTCTTAGTTCGGTCCTTGTTTTCCTTCTTATCTCAGCTTTCCATGTAAAACCCATGGTACGTGTCTTGGCGAACCAACGATTTTTCAGCCGGTCTAACCCCAATACCGGTATAACTCCAAGTTGCTTTCAGACCGAAGTATCTTTTACAGTCACTGTGCGAGTAACTTTTTCTCTTAGGCGCGAGATAGCCTTGCCTCTCCTGGGCGAGTAACATGCGCCTTCCTGGGCCGTAACATTGCGCCTTATTCACCAAACTTTTGGGATTTGGGCCACAAAGCCCATCTCATAGTCGGCCAATTTTACCAAAATTACCCTCTCAAATGATATAAAATTCAAAAAGGAAGAGAAATGAATGTAAGCTCAAATGCCTAACAATGTATTGCAATTTATATGTTGTATATTTATAATAAAAATATTAAAATCTTAAAAATTCTACCAAAAGTTTTACCAAATGCCTACATGGATGTGAGACTCACATGGACCCACATGAGATCCATATTGAATGGGCTCACACCCATATAGACATTTAGTAGAAATTTTGATATAATTTTGAAATCTCTAGCATTATTCGTATTAATTTCAGATTAAAAATTTGAAGGAGAAAATTAAAAAGAAAATATTAAGAAATTTTAAATAGTAATTAAGCATTCCCTTTGAAGAAGAGACCTGATAATTGAAATTTCATAAAAATTAATTAATAATTAATGAAATTTCCTTTTGAATGAGGGACTTAAAAAGTAAAAGAAAATGTAAATAGTAATTAATGAAATTTCCAGAGCTCTTAAGGAAAACATTTAATATATTAATACAAAATTTCTTATTTGTGTTGGAATTTTCTGTCAATATGAAATGGAAAATATTTTTATGGAATATTAAAATGGTTAATTATTTTTGTCTTGGGTGACTATTAAATATGGTAGATATAATGCATAAATTAGATTTTTATTTTTACCCTTACACTTGTGTCACGATTTTCAATGACTCCCCAGACACTCTTATTTCACGCATACCCCTAACTATTTAAGTTACTATCAATTTTGCCCTACCGTAATTTTGAAACGAAAGAAGTGAAAAAATTTATATTTGATTCAAATTCAAAAGAAAGATGCAGACCCACCCTTTTCCTACCAGCAAACCACCATCATACCACCACTTCAAGCCCTTCATTTCCTTCATCGTAACTCCGTTTCGCTCATTTTTTTGTGTTGATTCAACTCATGGTCTACGTTTGTCATCACATCTCATACGTTCCTTCTTCCTCTTTTTGCTGCTATCGGAGCTCCAAAAGTCGATAAAAAAAATAAAAGACTTCTCTTCTCGTTTTCCGTCTTTCTTCGAGTCATCTTTTGAACTTCGTATCTTTCTTGATTCTTCACGGTTCTACTTCATTCTTTCGTTATTTCTTCACTCACTTCCTACTTCGCCTACACTACCTTCTTTCTACTTCTTTGTGTATGGGCATTTTGATATGTCGAAAGTGTCTGAAAACTAATTTGAAAATTTCAAACATTCATCTTTGTTTTCTTCTTCTCCATCTTCCTCGTTTCTTATTCTTCTTCACTCATACATAATTGCCTATAGTGCATAATTTACCTACTTCAGAAACTCCAACCAAAACATGCAAAGTTTTAATTTACTATTTATGGCCTTCAATGCAGATTTTCTAACAGCATTGCATGTCTTCCTTGGTACTTCTTGCAGCCTAAAAAGCTCTTGCAAGTCTTTTCCTTTTCACAGGAGTGCTATTGCTATAGTTACCTAATTTTGTACTCTTAGTTTATCTAACAATTAGATCTGGTAGGTCCTTACGGGCTGCTATGTCTCTTTTCTGGTGTATTTGCAACACCTTGTGATGAGTTTCTATATCTGATACAACTCAGTCATGTGTTTGACTAGTTTGAAGTTCTATCTTAATGAATAGAGGATCTAAAAAATGTGCAGTTATGGAGCATTGCATTCTAAACAAGTCGGTCCCCAATGAGCAGGTAAATCTTGAAAGTGGCCGTTTGGGTTGATCAACATTCATGTATAGGGTTGATCAACCATCATGTTATCGATCATTCTCTTGTAATTATTTAAAAAATTTAAAATTTTATTTATTCTATTGATTAATTGATTGTTTGATGAATTATAATTCTGGGTGTTCTAAATATTCGGTGTTTTGATTATATGTTGTCTCTTTAGGATGCACAATCTGGGATTGTTTGCTTTTTAAATTTGTGGTTTGCATTTATTTTCTCTTTTGAATTTTTGAAATTAGTTTCGAACATTTTTGAATTTCAAAACTGCCCATTACACGAAGAAGTGAGATAAGTGGGTAGGTGTAGGGCGAAGTAGGAAGTCGGTGAAGGAGATGGCAAGAATGAGTGAACTTGAAGAATTGAGAAAAGATTATGAAGTCAGTGAAAGTGCTCAAAGAAAAGTCGAAAAAGAGATAGAAAATTTTTTTTATGATTTGGAACTCCGATAGAATGCAAAAAATGAAGAATGAGATGTATGAGTGTGAGACGAAAATTAGACCGTGAGTTGAACTCCAACGACATAAAAATGAGCGAAACGGAGTATGACGAAAGGAGATAGAAGGGCTTGAAATGGTGTTGCTGGTGGTTTTGCTGTGTAGTAAAAGGTGGGTCTACATCTTCTTTTGAAATTGGGCCAAAGATGTTAATTTTAACTTTCCATTTCAAATATGACAATAGAGGCAAAATTGATAGTAACTTAAATAGTATAGTGATCGGGAAAATAAGATTAGCCTGGGGTCATTGAAATCGTGACAAAATATAGGGGTAAAATGAAATAATCTCCATTAAATTGGTAATACATGATTCATTGGAGGGACAGAGAGTGGTGTTTTGTGCTTAAGAAGCCATAGGCTACACTTGAAGAATGCAAATGCATTTATGGTGAATTACTTGGTTAGCTATCATAGGGAAGACCAAAGGGTTATTAACTTTGTTTTCTCCTCAACTACTGTAGTTGTGCTTCAATTGGATTTATGGGTTGAGTTGAGAGAGAACTACTATATTGTGTTTCAATATGGTTTATGGTTGAGTTGAGAGAGAACTCTGTATTGTTTTCAATATGGATTTATGGTTGAGTTGAGAGAGAGAGAGAGAGAGAGGGGGGAAGAGTCTCCCTATAGATATGAGAGGAAATTTGTGTATCAATATCAATTATGGTTGAGTTGAGAGAAAAGAGGAAGATCTCTCTAATGGTTCAGGGCAGCCCTGAGATTAGGGGCAGGGCGAATTTCAAAAATGTGGTCCTTCTAAATTGAAAAAAAAAAGTTCATGGATAAACGATAAGTTAACTTTTTTATTTGTTTTGACCATATAAAAATTACGTTGCATTATATAACATTAAAATTATTAAAAACAAAAATTTACTTGCATATATAATAGGAGATCATTAAAAATCTCAAAAAAAAAAAAAAAATGATTTGTTATTTAAGTTTAGCAATATCTAGTTCATATTGACAATCTATCATAAACATTCCCTTCTCACATTTTTAGCTGCAAAAATCACTAATGAAGTTGCATAATGATGTATCCACCCAGATGCTTTCAATGTGGATATAACAACCTTCAATCTGTAGGACTGGTTTCTTTCTTTTTAGCCCAAATTCAATGGGCCTAAGTATGTGTGGCCTTTTTTTTTATATTAAAAACAAAGTTAGTGGACACTATTTTAGCTACAGATTTTGAGGCCAAGGCGGGCCTTCTTGCCTGCTTTAAGGGCCGGCCTATTGTTGTGAGAGGAAAATTGTGTAATCAATATGGATTTGGTTTGGAGTTAGAGAGAGAGAGAGGAGAGAGAGAAGAGAGAGAGGAGAGAAAAAGGGAGAGTCTTCTAATGGTTGTGATAAGGAAAAGGAATGTTGAGAGAAAAGATATTATAGACACCAAGTTCTTTGCATAGGTTGTGGAGTGGTGCAGATTTTGAGTTAATTTTTTTGATACATTTATATGTAGTTTTTATTTGGATAATACGTGGATTTTATTCTCTCTGTTAATGTTGGCATTACGGGATCACGTTAAATATGTGTGGCATATTGTCGGTGGGTATTATAAAGTACTAATGATTGCATATCATTAGTGATCACATAAACTGTGAGTTCTTTTTAAAATTATGACCTACCACATTATAATCAATCTAAAACTTAAATTAGTACATATCTGTTAGTATACTAAATTAGTATTAGCCATTGATCATTATAATATTATTCCATATTTAATAGGGTGATTGCTTCGTTGACACATGGGTCATGATTTTTATTGGGGGATTTCCAACAATTTGTTTCTCTAATGGTATAATTAATTAAGTTTAAAGTAAAGAGTTATGCTAGAAAATTTAAATAATACTAAAATTTTTACGAAAAACCTATCCTGGGTGTGAACACAACATGTGATTTGTGGGTCAACCTATGTGGGATGTTTTTGTAAAAAATTGATAATTATTTGGGATCCATAGCATTTTAAATGTAAATTATCTTAAGACAGATAACAAATGACACATAATGTTCATGAATAAAAATTTCACCCAAAACTAAGAAATATATGAAAGAAGTTTAAGTGTTAACAAGGGGGTGTTTGGTGGAGCTTTTTTAAGCCAACTTATGTTTCTGGCTTTAAAAAGTTTTTTGACTGTTTGGTATAATCGTTATGTTTAAACGTTCTGATTCTAAACTTATTTTTAAGTCAAAAAGTGATGTCTGAGAAGCTGCTTCACGCCCTTACTCTGATATAGCTTCTGACTGTGGACATGTATTTCACGTTATACTCTTAGATTTTTATTTTTTATTTTTTTATTAAAATAGAAAAGACCAAATGGACTATTATATTTATTATTTTTTATGAAATGTAGAAAAGTAGTGATAATATAAAAATAAAATTAATTGAAAACTACTCAAATTAGTTTAACAACACTACCAGCAACTAAATCTATATATCACGCTAACACAGATTATCAGTTTTGATTAAAGTCTATTTTATAATATGTTAGCTGTAATCTATAAGTTTGATAGTTAACCAGCTACCAAACAACGATCTTTGTATTGCAATTACATAGTATATGATATTATGATGGGAATTTTGAAAATATTTTTTTCTTAAATAAAATAACCGATAATCATAAAGTGGTAGATGCATATAATCTTGATTTTTAATTTAATATTTAGAATTTTCTATTATATATTTTGGAATGCTATGAACATCTAATCATGTTATATTTTGCTAGCGATCTCTCTGCAACCGTCATGGATAAAAATTGATGTACTATTCTACAACATGTGTCTACTTTGCTGCCACTGTCGACTTTTGATAAATGTAAAATCATTGTATTAAGAAATTTTTTAAATTTTTTTTTGAATCACCAGATAATACAATTAAAAATATAATATTATAGAAAAATTTAAAAATTCAAATATAAAAAATATAAACAAAATATTAAATTCAATCATTTGTCATATTTATGTATTATTATTATTTTTAAATGATTTTTATAAATATTTTACTTTTAAAAATACTCTAGTAAGGTACATTAAAAAGTTAACAAATGAAAATGCTTAAAATTTAAAATGTTCCTAAAATAAAAAATATGAAAGATATAAGAACTCAATTTCTAGAAATTGAATTAGAAAATTGAAACCAAACCAGTTAATTAAATTTTGTGGAGCAATTACAGAATCTCTTGAATTTGCTTAAATATGAATTGCTTTTAATAGGTTTTAGAAATTACATCCCACTTATAGTTTTAATTTCATAACAATAGGATTGTTTTATATTAAATATAAATTAATTTTAATTTTAATATGTTAAATGTTTATTCAGATAATTTATATGTAAAAACTTTTATTTTTAATTAATCTGATGAATATAAAAAATTAACAAAAAGATTTATAATTTTTTAAACCTATAAAAAATAATTCATATTTATTAAATTTCAAAGAATATTTGTAATTTACTTTAAATTTTTTTATCAAATTTCAATTACACTCATGAGTGAAGTTTTTTTCTTTTTTTTTTTTCTTTTTCTTTTTTTTTGTTTTGTTTGTTTTGTTTGATTCTGACTGATGTTCAACATTTCACTGAGAATTGTTGATTTCTTTTTTTTTTTTTTGTAACATTTCAAGTGAGAATTATTATTTTTTGTTTGTTGGGGGGGGGGAAGATATTTTTATTAGGTTTGTGGAATGTTCCTCCTCAATATCCATTTTTTTAAGGCAGTTTAGATGAAATAACGGTGGGATATGTTAAAAAAAAAGTAAAAAATATTATAGATAATAAAATGAAAATTATAAAAATATTCTACTTAATTTTTTCACATGGGTGATGACTTACCAACAAATTTGGTGAGTTCTAGTAAATAACTTGATAAATATTATTTTGAGATTACTTAACATAAATACAAGATGGTTGTTAAAGGAAATATAATAAAAAAGTGGAGGGGCCCAAATATATGTTAGGTGTGTATAAGCGGGTTCGGTGCATCCTCGGTGCCTAACTCGGAGTGTTAACCAGCAGCCCCAAAGACGTGTTTGGGGGTTTTGTTTTTTGTTTTCTTCTTCTTCTTTGTGATACAGATCAGAGGGGAGGAGAGGGGAGGGAAAGAAGAAGGAAGAGGGGCGAGGATTTGGTCGGTGGCTTCATCTCTGGAAAGAGGAGGGATGGTGGGGATGAGAGGAGAGGGGCGAACCGTGTGATGGTGGTCGGTGACTGCAGTTCGCTCTTCTAGAACCTTGTTGATGAAGGATTAGAAGGCAAAATCTGAATATATAGTTCAAAACTGGAGATGAAGGGCAAAATTGAAGATGAGGGAATGTTGATCTGGATTTCTGCAAAACTTGTTGAATGACAAATTTTTTTTTTTTTGTTGTTGATGTTGTATGATCTGTTGGGATCTGCAGAACCGTTGATTCTTTGCTTGAAGAGATTGAAATTTTTTTTTTGTTGAATGTGAATAACACGTGCAGTCCTTATTCTCTGATTTTTCTTTTACAGCAAGAAAGAAGGTAACATCACATTTAGGAGAGTGGGTGCTTTGCATAGTACATTCTGCTGAAATTCTGGTGAATGATTAAGTGTAGTAATGTATTCAGTCAAAGCCGTAATGTTGTTTGTTTTAAACCAAAAATTATTTCATTTTATTTTTTGGTAAAAAAAATTCATTTTTACAAATATTTTTTATGTTTATAATCTAATTGTATGTGAAATTTTAAAATTGAAATTACTTCCAAAGAAATGATATCAGTAGAAGAGGTGAGAAATGTGGTCCTGGTCAACATTTAATGATTATATATATAAGTTCACATTTAAAAACATCACACTTGAAGTTAGGTTGTAGATACAGAAGAAGAAAACTAGGAAGAAGAGAAGAATATTAGAAGGAGAGAGGAAAAAAAAATACTAGCAAATTTTATGTATATTGTGCACTTCAATAGATTAAGAGAGAGAATGAAGAGAGAAAGAAAACGATAGAAGAAAAGGGAAATAAAAAAAACAAAAAAAAAAAAAACCCCCAAAACTAGTCGTTTTGGGGGGCGCTGGAAGGGCTGCCTAGGTTCTGGGCGGGCGGTGGGATCTCGGATCGTGTTAAGAGTTTGTTGGATTTAGGAGTGATTGTGGTATCAGATAGATATGTTAAGTGGTGTTTAAAATATGTGTTAAGATATATAATTTCTTATAACTATTATTAAAAGCCATAGGTACTTTGGTGTCCTGAGCCTTCTCTTACAATTTTTTTTCATTTTTTCCTAAAGGCTGATATGTTCTTTAATATTATTTATTTATTACACTATATAATTTGTAGTCGAGTAACTATTAAATTACAAACCAATCTATTCTACACCCAAGCTCGAAAATGCATCAACAGTTCTAAAGTCAGTTTAATCATATCGTATTCTGAGATTATGATTTGAAATCGGGGGATGAGAGAGAGAGAGAGAGAGAGAGAGATAGCATGTGGTGGAAACGGATTGGATAATGAAAGGCTTTCATCACAAGTGGAGGGATTTCATATAATCATCACATTCCAAATATCTAGGTTTATTTTCGATATCACTGGTTTCGCTTTCTGGTTGGGTATTGGAATTGAAACATTTTAAATAAGAATTTGTGTTGAGGGTGTGGGTGTATATTATTATTTGTGTGATTGTAAGTTTTATTTATTTGAGAGTAATGAGATATATTGATATATGTAGTTATAGGTATTTATTGATGATTAAATCTGTGAAAAAATTATGCATCGAATATATATAGTGTAAAGAAAAAAACAAATTGAGTGCCAGTGAGTTTCGAATGAATTTGCACACGTATCGGTGTGCCCAGTTGCTGAGTATATATTTATATATTATATAATTAAATAGGTAAGATAAATAATTCCATAGAAGGGGTTCTCAGCTCTTTCTCCTCTCCCATTGGATAAGCTTGGTGATCAAAAAATGAGTGGCACTCAAATGAAAGCTTTGAGGAGAAAATGAAGACTCTCTCTCTATCTCTCTCTCTCCTCTCTCTCTCCTGGGAATAGCTCATCTTTTATTTTTACTTTTAATATGTCGTTTGGTTTCCTCGGTAAAATGAAGGCAGCAAGAGGTTCGATTGTCTGGCAGGATGGTGGAGATGGCTGGTGTGTAAAGTAAATAATTTTTTTTATTATATTATATATAATATATATGATTTATAAGTTAGCAAAGAAGCAGTCGAAGGAAGATGTAAGACGTCGGGCAGTCAATGGCTGGTAAGTCCTGATAATTTACAATTTTATTTTTTTTTTTAATTGAGAAGGTTCAGCGTCAAACATCCAGCCGGCCGATCCACGAACTATTTCCTTACATCCCTCCTTTTTCTCTCTCCACGCGTTAAAAGTAACAACGTTAACACATTACAATTGACAGCTCATTTGACCTTCCACTTACACTTCCATTTGAATGACAAAAGTGATTTGTTAGAACTGGGCTAAAAATTTTGGCCACTGACATTTAGGCTTACGGCGAATTGGATAGTCTAGTGTTAGATGGCTAAATATGGGCTAGTGAATTCATGTTTTTGTTCATGCAGTATGACGTAGTTAAGTGGTGTTAGTGTCAGGAATTGCTATGTAAGCTATATTGTGTGTTAACTGTGGTAACCTTGTTAACCAGTCAGGGAGAGAGAGAGAGAGATGTGGGTTTGTGCAACCAAATAATATTATATTTTTTTCAATACACAGAAAATAGCATTTAAAAAACGAAAATGCTAATAAAAAACACATTATAAGCATTATGTTAAAGCAGAAATGCCAACAAGTTGTAAAATAAAAGAAAAATTTCAGTGACGGATGTTACCTGACCGAACATTCCATGGAGGGTGTCGAGGATCGAGAATCCGTTGTGGTGGCCATTTAGTATATAATAATATTTCTTCCACGACACTTCTTTCGGACATTATTTAGTACATGGGGTTTAGTTCTCTAAAATTTAACGAAATTGATTAGTCTCATAATGTGTTTTGGATCATTGTGTCCATGGGGGGAGTGGGAATCCAAAAGGATAGATTTATGGGGGAATATGGGTATTTAAAGGTGGTTGAAAGATGACATTTGACCATCTACTATTTAGGTTGTGTGGGTATTTTTATTTAGTAGAAATTTAATAAATGTTAAATGTCTGGCAATTTCAAATAAAGATATTAATTTTATTTATTTATTTGGTGTTTATTTAATTTATAATTTTTTTAAAAATATTTTTTATTTGAGGTTTTTTTATTTTTAAAATTTGCTTTAGTATTTGTTAATGTTGCATTATTTGGAAATTTTAATTAATGTTTTATTTAATTTCATTATGTATTATTATTATTTTTAAAATAATTATTTATTTAAATATTTTAATTTAAAAATCAAAATATTTTATTGATATTTTTAGTTTTTTAATTTTTTAAATAAATTTAATTTATTGTGTGAAGAAAATAAAATATTAAATCAAATATTATGATCAATGCTATTATATAAGGTTAAATTATTAAAAAAATATTTGATTAGATTTATTTTCTTTATAATTGATTCAAATAAATATAGAGATTCATATCTATTGCATTAATATGGTCATGTTTGTCTTAATTCAAATTCATGGGGAACTAAGATAAATATACAAATATAATAATCTGTATCCATTTGAAATAATAAATTGTCAAGAAAATTGAATAAGGGTCAAATACAAATGTCTCTTAGAGTGAAATCAATTTCCTTAAGATGGGATATTGTGTGCCAAGTGGTTAAATACACCTGAAGATTGGGACAAAGAGAGAAAGAGAAGTGAAGCATCAGACGCAGTGAGTGTGCAGTATGTCTCCGATTAGAAGTTCACACTCAGAGAAGAGGAGGGAGCAACTGGACGGTGCAGTGGGGTTGGGCCATGCACTTTGTATTTTATTTATGTATCAGCCTTTTCTTATTACATCTTTTAATTTTTTATTGTTTATATATATATATATATCTTTATTGCTCAACACTTTCTTGATTGATCTAATACAATATTTATATATATTTCATTAATTAATAAATTCTTAAACACTATTTTGAATTTCTTTTTTATCACTTTTTATCATGTAACACATTTAACGACTTTTTAATGATTCATATGAATTTTATATAATCTAGTAATATAAAAAAAATAAACAAACAAAGAATAAATTAATATTCAATATATCATTAGAACTATCTTGTAGACAATTCTAACTTTGTCTAATTTAATTCACCTGATGTTTTTTTTCTTTTCCACCCCTTTCTGTTTTTTTTTTTTTGGATGGGGTTGTCTAAACATTTCACTAGGAATTTGTTTGTAGGGCAAGATACAGCCATATAGAAAAGATAATGGGAAATGTTTTTTTT
>NW_021028069.1:162359-178701 GCF_004153795.1 Camellia sinensis
TTTTCCAACAAGACTCACAGAAATCCAAGGATCCAATCAACATCTTAGAAATTAAATCCCATACCCAGATAAACACATAAGCATGTTATCAATTAAACACATTACATGTGATACTACATCAAAGTCTCTATCAGCGAGACAAACCCATTGTGATCCTAATCACTTCCCACGTTCCAAGTCGAACCCGTACGCTCTGATACCAAGTTGTAACGCCCTCAAATTAATAGCATTAAACCCATTAAATAAGACAGCATGAGTTCAAAGTTCACATCTATTCATTTATATATATCAGAATCCTATTACAAAGTATTACATGTTAACAACAAACAAAGCGCCTAAGGGCTTACAAGCTTTCCAAGTTAAACACTTGGTTACAACAAAAGAGTACTAACTCATACACATTAAGCCCTTGGCCCGGATTTACATGTAATACATCAAAAAGTAAAACGACAAAAGTATGTCCGCCTCTATCCTCCCAGCTAGTCCGATTGGAGCGAGTGCATGCTTCTCTGTACCTGAAAATGATATTCCCATATAGGGTGAGCCACAGCCCAGTAGAAATATACTAAAACCAACCATGAACAATGACTAAAATATATTGAAATTGTAGTAAGATGGTCAACACTGATATTATCACTAAAATCACATATTTATGCCATACGACTTATGAGTCCAAGTTACCTTTCATTTCCCTTTTTCAACAGATAGGCGTATAAGCACTACCCACGTTCTCACCAGATATGTAAAACAACAATATCCACAGATAAGCATACAAGCTATATCCCACTAGTACAACAGATTGACGGAAAGTGTCTTAACAGGACGAATAGTCCACGAGATTAAGCATATAAGCTCTATCCATAAGCACTTCACGCTAGAAGATAGCATATAAGCGGTCCATATCTGTGCACGATTTCTAGGACAAAGCAAAGTTATGAGGCTGGTATCATACGCGCAGATTCATTTACCCGTGAATGGTTATAGTGTTCGGCTGTTCAGAGCGAGAGCTTAATTGGGGTCAGTGTGTCAGCAAGGTGTGACCCTGACCCCTTACTTCGCCCTGTAAAGCTGCGGGTCCAGAAGGTACAGCTTTATGTGCCCGATCTCCGTCCTTGCTTACATACATACTGTTGATGCTAAAGTGGGCCCAGATTGTGTCTCATCTTCAAGCCAAGTTAGGCACTCGCTAGAAAGTGTGCAGTTGAAACTAAGGGCAGGAGCCAGAAGCTCTCTCGTTCTCCACACAGTGGGATATCGAGCCAATTTGAACCTCAGATTGGGATGAAGCTAGGTACTCTACCTCCTCTTCCGGGTAAGTCTGGTCATGCCCGAACTGACACTTGAACCACAACAGAAAGTAGAATACACAGTGCGTCAAGCCAATCAGTTGAATGCCATGTTACCGAGTCATGCTGTAGCTCATCTCGAGCAGATCAAACCAGGGGCAACGCCAAGCAATGTCAATAGCAGACCTGTTGCACATCCAATGGCACCACCACCCCTCGTTTGGAAAATCCACTAGCCGTGGGTGAAAGAAATAACCCCGTGCGGAATATGCAAGGCAAGAATCCACTACCTTCAACTTGTCCATGAGCCATATCTGGGGAGGGATGAAAGAAAAGAGAGATTAAAGAATAGAGAAGTGTGTGTTGAGGAAAAAAGTAAGAAAAGGGCTTTGAGAGAAAAGTAGAGCATGAGTGCCGAGAGATGTGAGAAACACATATTAGAAAGGGTGGGAAACATTACCTGAAGAAGTAGTGGACTTCCCGCGAATTTGGTTGTCTCTCGCCGATGAAAAGCGTCTAAACCCATCAAAGTCTCGACCAATACCAAGCCCATGCAGCTCTTGCCCTCTTTCAAACCTTGGGCTACTTCAACTAGCCAGATGCTAGACCTGCCGAAACTAGGGGCAAGGAGGAAATATGCTACCATACACAAACAATGGGCGTGTTGTCGAAAACCCCGCCAAAGAAGGTCGCCACGGTCGCCGGCGTCAGAAAATTGATGAATTAAATTGGGGATGTCCAGCTCTCCATTGTGAACCAAGGATTGAGCCTCATGTAGAGTAAGCCCACACATCCGTCCCAAAGCTTGGATGTGACCAAAACGGGGCTAAGGTAAGATTTCCTCATCGCGCCGGGACTTCATTAGCGCCTGAAACTCTTCGATTGTCGAGGCATATCTCTTGTCCCCTGAAGCTAAAGACATGCGTGATCAGGTTCTAACATCTAGCCGCGGCATGAAGAAACGGAAAACGAAGAGGAAAACAACTCAGCGCGAATAGTGCATTTATGCCAAAACCCTAGAAATTCAGCTTTTTCGAGCCATCTAAAGTTGCAATCCAATTCGAGAGCTTTTCAGCAAAGAATGGCTCCATTTTTGAAGAATTTACAGCTGAAATGAAGAAATCACAAAGCGATAAGACAGTGAGTGGAAGCCAGGTGTCAACAATTTGGAGGTCCTGCACATTGATGGCTGGCAAGGCATCATTGATGGCCGGCAAGAGGTATAGATGGCCAGCAAGCCATCCCTCATGGCCGGCATGTGGCCGACAGTCACCTCTTGTAGCCGGCAGCTTTCCTCTCATGCCTGTTGTCCTCCTTTGTGAAGAATAATATTGGATGCATGTGTTTTGCTCTACTGTTTGTGTGTCTTGAGGTCTTGTGTTGAGTCCTTTTGTTTCCTTTTAACAATTTTATCGAGTTGTTTTGTTTTATTTTTCGAGTTGTCTTGTCTTGTTATTGAATTGTTGCTATTTCAATTATCGAGTTGTATGTTGTATTTAGAATTGTTAGTTGTTGGTTAGTTTGTTACCTGATTCAGACTGCTATGACAATACATGTATTCAGTTTTCATTATCCAATTCACTCTTGTTTTCATGCAAAGCGGTACTCATGATGCAAAATACAACACTTTTTCAAATGACAACTGGTTTTCTTTCCGATCATGGTAGTTTTTACAAAAGGTGCAGTATAAGTTTTTAAAGAAAATAAAACCTGTCCCAAGCTGAACAATGTGCTAACACTACTAACCAAAAGAAATTAAGCAAAAATACAAAAATCAACGCCATCCATCTCAAGATTTAGAAGCCCTCTTCATCCTCTTCCTCGGAGGAGGGGACTCTGGGGCACTGTCTTCATCAGCGCCACCGTCTGAATCTGGATCAGAGTTTGAACCGGAGCCGTCTCCACTCTCCGCCTCAGAGCCCTCCTCAGCATCAGCATCAACATCCTCACTCTCAGAATCTAAGCCAGCGTCATCGTCTCCACTCTCGGATGACTCAACATGCTGACTCACCGCTTCCTCAACCTCGCTAGTCTCAGCGTCGTTATCATCTAGAATATGCTCTAAAGGGCCACTCTCAGCTCGAGTGCCCCTAGCTCGGCCTCGACCGCCTGCTGGAGCCTGCCTCTTTCTCCCTGCCGCCAGAGGAGGCACTGCTGGTCCTGGTGCTGCTCCTACTGGCGCACCCGGTATGGGTGGGATCTGAAAAGACAATTATTGTATGTCAGCCACAGTATGCGTATCAGATGCATGTGTGGGGCAGAATGAGTATATGCTAAACTCAGGTACAGAGTATGAATGCAGTATGTCAGATACAGTGTATCAGTGCAGTGTGGGGAAGTTCTCATGTCAGTTTCAGTGTGTCAGTGGAAATTTGATGACTGGAATGTAAGAAAACTAAAGAAATTACTTGAATGCCATGGAA
The DNA here is from genome assembly GCF_004153795.1 of Camellia sinensis. Classification (NCBI taxonomy): domain Eukaryota; kingdom Viridiplantae; phylum Streptophyta; class Magnoliopsida; order Ericales; family Theaceae; genus Camellia; species Camellia sinensis. The sequence goes on from NW_021028069.1 coordinate 166,069, forward strand.
GCCAAGCAGTGCCTCCCTCCTCAATATCATGCCCTCAAATGAGGCTAGTAGCTCAAGCAGATCCTTGGTATATCCTGGGGGTGCTTGTAAATGCATTGGGAATGATCAATGTCCAGAACAAACAAATATTAGAAAGATATGGGAAAACTAAAATATGGTACATACCGGAGGTGCGTCCTGGGCTCTGGTGTATCTATGCCTAGCTACTGCGGGCTCAATCGGGATCTGATAGGCCTCTCCAGTATTGCCAACATGTGAGTGCAGTAGGCAACTCTGGCCACCCAGTCCCCTGCCTCGCCTGGGAAGCCCCTTTGCCACAGGCTCTGCTCGCCCAAGTCGCTCTGCGTCTCCCTCTCGTGGCAGGAGCTTTCTCTCCCTCACCCCCACAAACACTGGTCAAAGGCGGCATCAAGTGTATCTGGATAAAGCGGCTCACGAGTCTTACGGCGAAGCTGGCCGTCATATACCCGAGAAAAGGGGACCGTCAATGGAACCTCATCTACAGGCTCTGAGGCAAGAGTCAGGAAGTATGCGTATACCCATAGCTGCAGGGAGAATGCAGACGTATGTAATCCATACAGTATGAACAGATGCAAAAAGTGCAAAGCAGAAAGTACATGTGTTGAACAGATGTGAAGCAAGAAATACTGAACAGAAAGTGCAAAGTGTAAAGAGAGAACTGAGATGTGTACCTCCCAAGCTCGCCAGTAGCCTCCGATTAAGTGTCCACTGCCGCGGGAGGTCGAGCTCATTTAGCCGTATAAAGTGGCGAGGCCGCTCCCACCTCAATCATAGAAACTCACTCGGGGAAGGACCACCAGTGCGCTTAGCAAGTATAACCCTACAGTGTTCGCCCTGTTCGCAAACAGGGTGGTACCAAAGAGGAACATCAGAAAATCCCGAGCATACTACTCTATCTCCTCTACTGTCTCTGGCTCAGTCCCTCAAAATTGCTCCTCGAACCAACTGTATCTAACCATAGCTGTTCGGAACAAAGGTGTGCGCGCCCTTAGTATCTCAATCCAAGCAGCCTCTCACTCCCCATATCTAGATCGAAAGGAATCAGATCACCCCCTACGCCTAGGCTTGTGATCATGGCGAAGTCGTAAGCAGTCATCGTCATTTCTTTGGTAGTGGAAAGGTGGAGAGAGTTGGTGGTGTCCCACCATCTCTCCACTAACGCTTTAAGAAGTGGACGGCTCGCTATAACTCGTGTCAATCCAGAGCAGAATAGGCCGAAGCCGGCCTCATCAACAATGTCTCGTACTCTTGCGGAGAGCTCGTCATACCAATCTCTAGCCGTCTGGCCCTATAGTCCCTGTATGCGTGAGAGTCAACCTATGGCAGAGGACAGGTGAACCAGTGTAAATACAATTAATTGAAAAGGAAGTGCAAAACAAATGCGGTGGCAGTGATGAAAGTAGAGACAGATAAAAGACAATGGAAAAAATACAAGTAAAAGAACATCAAATGTGCAAGTGAATAGAGTTTGTACCTCAACAACAACAGCTAAAAGATGAGAATCTGGCTCCCTCAGTAGGAGATCCTCTGGCGCGTTAGTTGCCAAATCAGTGAAATGCCTAACGCCTCCAGCAGGTAAAATATGAGTCCGAGGATGATACCTCGCCGGATCAAAAGGCCTCACTCCCAGTGGTAATGGCTCTGGTTCTGCCTCAGAATCAAACTCTGCCTCGAACTGTGCCTCTGGAGGAGCTCTATCATGTGGTATGTCATCTGCCATCAGGAATATGGGTGAAGAGTCGATGAACAGTGAAGAAAGAAAATAGGGTGAACTTTGAAAAACTCAAACCCTAGGAAAGAGAAAATGGAAGAAAAAATCAAAGCCCAGAATGAAGCACCAAGCCCGAGAGAAACTCGAGGGGAACAAGCCTCAAGTGATGAAACTCCAAGAAAAAACACCGAAATCAAATTTCAATCGGTTCAAAACAGAGTAAACTAAGAGGGTTTAGCGAAGAAAATATGTGTGGGGCATTGGAAAACGTGTATAAAGCTCGGATCTAGAGAGAAGAGAAGTCTAGAGAGAGAGGGGGTGCAATTTCGAACATAAGGGTGTGTGCAAATGAGGTCCCATGACCTATACTTAAAGACCCATGGGTGAAAAGACCAATTTGGCCCGATCTACCATCGGTGGTTGACTGGCCACCACTGATGGCTGACAGGCCACATTGGTGGCCGACAATGCTCAAAGGTGGCTGACAGGTGGCCGTCAACCTCATCTGGTGGCCGTCCAGTGCCCAGTGCTCCTATTTTGTGTCTTGATGTTGTGATTGTCCCCGTTTCCCAAGAGGTGCAAGGGAAGGTCACTGTTGAGTTCAAATTCTCTCTGCGGAAGCTTGAAATTGTGTTTTCGGTGATCGTTGTTCGTCACTTGTTGAACGAGGTGTATCCTTTTTGCATGCCGCAACTCTTTCGAGAGGTGAATCGGAAAGTTGCTGTTGAACTTGTTTCATTAGAATACACTTTCATTCTTACGTAGACTATGCATTCTCTCATTACGTATGTAGGACGTGCATTTTACATATGTTGTTGTATAGAAGATGCTTTCAATGTAGCATAGAACATGCATTCAATACCATGCATAGAACATGCTTATTGCTTTCGCTCTTGAATCATGCATGGAGTATATGCATTTGTCTTTGAATCATGCATAGAATATGCTCTCAAATTGTTTGGTTCGCATAGAACATGCCATTATATCTCAGTTGTTGTCGTGCATCGAATATGCGCTTCTCTATTGTTGCATAGAATATGCGCTTCTCCATTGTTGCATAGAATATGCACTTCTCTATTGTTGCATAGAATATGCTTTCATTCTTGTTTCATGCATAGAAAATGCACTATCATTACATAACACGCTTTTGTACGTAGGTACGATATTGTATGTATGGTTCATTCAGCGGAGCCAGCACAGACAAATGATATTGTATGTACGGTCCATTCAGAGGAGTTCCAGGTAAAATCATTCATGCCCTTCGAGTTATATCCTTTTACTCCCTCCCCTCGCATGTGAGACGCGTTAGGAGTACTCCCTTTGGTTAAAAACATTTGAGTGCGTTCTGATGTTCACCACCTCTTTCGGTTACTGTCCTTTGGTTAAAAACATTTGAGTGCATCCTGATGTTCACCACCTCCTTCGGTTACCGTCCCTTTAGTTAAAAATATATGAGTGCGTCCTGATGTTCACCACTTCCATTCGGTTACCGTCCTTTGGTTAAAAATATTTGAGTGTGTTCTGATGTTCACCACCTCCTTCGGTTACCGCCCTTTGGTTGAAAACATTCGGGTGCGTCCCGGTGTTTACACTGCTCCTTTTGGTTAAACACATTCGGGTGCATCCCAGTGTTCATACCCCCATTTTTTCCTTCTGTGTGCAACACATTAGGATCTCGATTAAGACCTCAGGTGCACTCGACAATCGCTCTTCACCTTTCTTACACATCCCGTAGTTAAGTTTGCATAATTTTCTTACATCATTTCTGCATGAAATGTGGTTCGGTTCGTAATTTCCACGTATGGCATGTTTACTTACTTTTTTGATTGAGCTGTTGTACCTTGTTTCGGTTTGTTTAACTGTAGCATTTTCATTACATAGCATTTGCATTTAAATGTTTCATTACAGCTTCATTGCATGATCGTAAGTTATGTTCCTGCATCATGCATATCACTTGCATCTTGTCCCAGAACTATGCTAGCTTGATTCCTGGCAAAGGGATACGTAGGCAGCTTGTGGGCGCAACCGTTTTTGTCTTGCTTGCTTGTTTGTCCAAGTCTTCGGCCATGTCAAAATGGGTCTTCTCTGGGCTTTGACATTCACACCCGTCACTTCATGACTTCTGAGTTTTGTCAAAGAGGGACAACTGTAGACACTCCATTTTTTACCATCCTCAAGACTTGGACGTCATCACTTGTGCATTTGATGATTGTGTTTGTTTGTGTTCGGTTTGAGTGCCCGAAGTCCTCGGTGGAACGCCTTGTCTTTAAGCCTTTAGACCTTGTCCATTCTGTGCCTTTTTTTGGATCAAAACTTGGTGCCTGGAACTTGTGGTGACCTGTCGGCCACCACTAGAGGCTGTCGGCCATGGCTTGTGCTTGTCAGCAATTGGTGTGGCCGGTCGGTCACCAGTCTCTTTTTCTAGATATTTTAGATATTTGTTGACAGCTGTGCCAGTTGTTAGCACATTGAGCTGCATCTCCCCTCCCTAGCAGAGTCACCATAAACTGTGGACGCGCTCGCGGGCTTCATGCTACCACAGTTCGGACTCATTAGTCACGGTTCTTAATCTGATCTTGCAATGTACAATGCAAGACTGATAAATCACCAAAGAGTCCAAATCCGACAAATCGTTTTGGAAAATAGATTTTTAAGAAAGAAGTGCCAAACATGAGCTGCTTTTCCAGATACAGAGTCACCACCTAAATATTTATTTTGGGGGAATTTGGGAAACCCTGACTCGTTGCCTAAGGCCACGTGTCCGTCATCACCAAAGTTGCCTTGGCACGGGAACTTGGGTACGATTGGGGAAGGTCATCTATAAGCACCCCCGCTCGCCCGATCCGAAGATCGGCCTCTACTAACTATGATATCGAGTTTTGAAAACATGTGTTCTTATTCCGATTAATTAGATGATCTTACTATGTGATGCGTACAACACACAAGTATAGACTAGGTCGCCTAATTTGAAACAAACATCGCATATCCGTTTGTTTAGAAAATAGTTTGAGGTTTGCTACTCGCGAGTAGGCTAAAACACGGATTTCAATGAATTGTTTCAATTCAAGCACTCCAACCTTCACCCACAGGCATTCAATCACATAAGCAATTAGCCTCATGGTAAGCATGCTTTCATGTTAACACTTACACACATGCAAGATGCTAAAGCATAAATACTCACAGTGTACTCCGAGCCAAAATAAGAACATGTTAGTAATCAAATGTATGATCCAAGTCCATGTTAAGATGGTTAATGCATCACAGGCAAAATGCAACTAGAATAGGCTCGGCTAATCTAAAGTGGCATATGAGATGCGACAATTTGATACACGTATTCAAATTGGAATTGAAATACTATGCAGTTAGTATGATGCGTCGAGCCCGGTGCATACAATACAGATGAATGATGCAAACATGCATAACATAAGGATGCTAATTGAAACGTGCCCTAGAACTAACCATCGTAAGCAGTTAAGTAAAAGGGAGAAAGACGTGAGGTTAGAAGACATTCACACACGCACGCACGCTTATTGCACAATTGCGCCCTCTCGAGGGAGGGACCGAAAGAATAATACAAATTAATTAACTAACAAGCTAATTAAGCAAATTAATTAAGCTAAGAAAGCAGTAAAGAGGCCTCGGGAAGAGGGGTGAATGCGTGCACGCTCGGCTCCGCTTGGAAATCCATCCCCATACTCTTGCTGACTCTGTTTACACTGCTTTGTACCTCTGAAAAACTTTACAAGTATCAAGGATGCTTCTGAATCACCTCTTGAGCATTGTGGGATGTCACTGACTGAAATTCAAGGCCACCGGCCAAGAGGAACTGGTCACCGACCATTTGTGGGGACCTCGGCTAAATATTAATGGCCGGTTGGCATTGAAGATGGTCGACCGGCCATCTATTCCTGCAGAATCCTGTTTTGCTGCAGCAGAGGACAGACAGAACATGGCGATGCATTTTCAAAGCAATGTTTGCACCACCACCCTCCTTATCATGTTTGAGACTCAAAGAAGTATGGTTCTCGACCCTTATCAATCACGCATTTCAATGCATGGTGGTCCAAGGTGCCAAGTGTGCATTTTAATGTCAAATAAAATGCACACAAAACACATAAAGGACCCTAACCTCTATCATGGTTTATCAAAAGGCAAGGGAATGCACACTCAATGCGATGCAACTTAAGCATGCAAGCAAGCACGCAAAGAAACCAAGCATGCAACAACATGTGAGGCAAGCATGCAACTAATATGCAATAGGCATACAACCTAAACATGTAAACTAGTATGGCATGCAACAAAATGCAATGGGGTTAGCATGCAACAACATGCAATATACTAAGTATGCAACAAGCATGTTATGGGCCAAGTACACAACAAGGCACAATTGAACTAGCATGCTACAAAATGCGATTCATCAAGTATGCAACAAGTATGTGACAACATACAAGGCAAACATGCAACAACATGCGGGGATGGACTTAAACCAAAATGGACAGCTCTCGAATAGGTCCAAATCAACGGCCAAAATGCTAAGGGATAAGGGACAAAACCACATACAAACATGCATGCTAATGGCCCATCACTTTAAGCACAAAAGGACAACCTTTAAGCACACTTAAAAGGAATGAAAAGCATGCAAATGTGACGACATTACATGCTCTGAAATGAAGCTAGGAGTGACGCCAAATCACATAAACAAGTCAAACATGGCATGCTCAAGATTGAAGCCTAAGACTAGTCGAGGGACTTGAACCAAAACTACACAAAACAAAGAGCATTTGGAAAGTATGACCCAAAATAGTCCCAAATCATGGCAAAGTAAGTCTAAAACATGCAATGACCAAAGCCGAAACAAGCTAAAACAAAAGGGCAAAATCATGAGGCATGCAAGGCAATCAAAGAGGTGTTACACTACACCTAATACAACCAAACATGGCACGATTTAAGCAACCCAAAACAGAGTTAGGACATGTCAAAATGAGCCCAAAAACCCACTTAGATGGCATCCCAATGACCTAAGCATGATGGCATACACAATGACACTTTCATGAGGCATAAAACACAAACCCTTTAAGACATTAAAGGAGTGATAAGTGTAAGTTTATAAGCATGAAATATGGACTGAAATAACATTCTAAGTGATGCCAAACCACTGAAATGATCCACATAGAGCATGCTAGCAACTTGGACACTCAAAGCTAACAAGCTAGATTGCATGGTAGCTATACAAAACAATGCAAGCATAACCAAAACAATGAAAAACAGAGCTTAAGCATGCTACAACAAGGCTAAAAGCTTCATGGAGTTGAGCCAAAATCATGCTAAAAACACATGTTACAACATGATCCATGTTAAGGCCAAAACATGGGATTACAAGACAAGTGTATGAAGCATACATGGCATGTATAAACCAACTCAAAACAGAGGTGTATTATGGCAAAACAAAGCCTAATACATGCTGAAATGAAGCTAAAACAAACTAAACACACATGCTACCACATAAGCCATTTATGTAAGCATTAAAGACAACAAAGAGAGGCGGATGACCCTCTCCTTTTTAGGACCTCAATACCACCTCTCCACCACTGAAAATCCTCTGGATTTTAGTGGTAGAGAGGTAATGCAAAGACCAAAACAATGGCCAAAATGTATGGCCTAAAACAAGGCCTAACAAGGACTTGGAGGGGGGAAACAACCCCAAACCTCAAAGTGACCTTAAACAAAGTTCTAAAACACACAAAATCAGAACTTTTATCATTTATAGTCGAAGCTTAAAACAATAATCAAGATAGGCTAAAAGCTTGTGCAAAAATGGGGTATTTAAAGTAAAGAACTCACCCTTGTAGAAACTCTTCAAGAATAAAGCTCCAGCGGGTTCCTTTGATGAAAACCAACTCAAGAAGCCTAACAACAACCTTCTAAGGCCTCAACAACCCAAGGATGGTGGAATGCTAGGTGTTCTAGTGCAAAAATAAGACAAAAACTCACTTTTGGGCACAAAATAGGATCAAACAAGGGAGTATAGATACAAAACTATATCTCACCCTCTAACCCTAATTTTTCTGAACCCTGGAGGAGGGAGAAGGGGCTCGCTCTTTATAGAGGCTCAAATCCTTAAGCTTCCAAGAGAAGCTAAACAAAAGGCAAATCCCTCTATACACGTGTATGGAGGGGAATAATTGTGCGTGCCAGCTGTGCCAGCTGGCACTAAATATCTGCATAAAGCAGATGAGCAGGGGTCGATCAGCAGAAATGGCCGATTGACCAACACAAATGGCCGGCCGACCAAAAACATTGCTGACTGACCAAACAAGTTGGCCGGTAGCAATAAAACAGGGCCGGTGGCCTCAAGCCAAGGCCGGTGAGGTGTGGGGATGGCCAACAAGCCATTCCCTGCCCTCAGAAGCAAAAACACAAGTGTTTGGTGTACAACCAAGCACAAAACAAACAAGTTGAGAGGTCTTGAGGCAAGGCGTGTGACCGAAACCTCTGAGAACTCAAGACGAAAACGAACATGGATGATCACCAAGTGTTCAAACGATGACGTCCAAGTCTTGAGGACGGTCAAAAATGGGGTGTCTACAGGATGTTTCTAAGCTCAAAGGGTGTTCTTCTATATATAGGGGGGTTCCTCCCCCATTTTTGAGGGTTAGAAAATTCAGAGCAAAAATCTCTCTCTCTCTCCCTAGATTTTTCTCTCTCTCTCTCTTTTACAATTTTGTGCTTAAGTACTTGTTTTCTCTACACTTTTGCATACACATCCTAAATCAAATCCTTTTACCTTTGAGCTGAGACTACTTAGGGTCTTCTTGGAGCTCTTGAAGATGGTTTTAGCTTGGTTTTGTGCCTAGAATTGCCCTTTGCTTCAAGAGGTAGTTTACTTGTCTTGTTTACTTTGTTTTGCAAGCTTGTTTTACCATCTTTTCTTACTGTTTTGGGGTTGGTTTTGAACTGAGAAATGTTCTATTTTTATGGCTTAAAAGTGGTGGTTTGACCCATTTTTTTAGTTAGGGAGTGGTTCACCCTCTTTGTTTATTAGTTTGTAAAGCTTTTGTGCATTTACTCATCACTTTCAAATCAACTTTTTTGGCCCTTTTAACCACTGAATTTCAGAGGTTTTTCAGTGGCAAAAAACTTATTTTGAAGTCCAAATTTGGAGGGGTTAGCCTCCCCTCCTTGTGTCTTGTTTGCATGCCTATGTTTTTCTAGCTTAACTTAGCTCAAGTCCAGCATGTTTTAGCCTCTGAAATAACATGTTTTAGCTCTGTTTTTAGTCTTGTTTTGCATAGTTGTAGTGCTGATTTCTTTACTAGCTTAGTGTTTTAAGGCTTTAATCATCATTGGTGTGAGTTGGTTGCATGTTTTAGTGCTTTTATCACTCATTTTCAGCATTCATCATCTCTGCAATCTCCTTCAATTCTTCACTTTTGATTTTCTTTGAAAGTGGTTTCAAACCACTTTTTTGCCTAAGTGTGAAATGGAGGTGCTACACCTAATGGTTTAATCCCTTAGGGGGTTCATTACCAATAGTGTAATGCCTCTTTCATGCCCAAAGCAACTTGGGGTTTGAGCCCTCTTCCATTAGAGGACACTCACCAATGGACTTAATGGATTAAATGATGATTTGGTAATTAAAATGAGTAAACAAAATTGGCAAGTAAAAGAGGCAAGATAAGCATCTCTTTGTGTTGCATTGCATGCGTTCAAATAGGACATTAATTTGAACACAAGGTAAATGGGACATTTCATACTCAAAAGTGAAGAAATGTCCTATTTTCCCTGGTCTCCATTGCCCTTGATCAAGCATGATAGGGTGATGGTCATTTTGGTCTCATTTTTCACTTATTGAACTTGCACAATTGGTTTCACAAGCCATCATGCAATGAAATTACTTGATTGATGGTTTGTGAACCAAAGCTTGTCCCTCCTTTGATTTTCCCATGAAAGGGAGAGACAAAGTGTGCAAACAACCCTTGAGAAATACACTGTTTTACTCTCTGTTGCAGCAAGGAAGTTCAAACCAGCAGTGGCCGACCAGCTACCAATGGTAGCCAACCGGCCCACTGTCGGCCACCAATGAAATTTGTACAGTGTATTGTTAAAGTGGAGCAGAGGTGTTCTAGAAGTGGACAGCTTTGTCAGTGATCAAATGTGCAAATAGAGGCTTACAACAGCAAAATGGTGGCTTTTCGGGTGAAAATCGAGCATGCATGCATTCCTCACTTCTCGGGATTACCTAATTAGTTTAATTAGCATTAGATCAAGTATGTGTTGTAATTAATTAGTTGTAGCTAATTAAGAGTTGTAAATAATTAGTTAGTTTAACTAGTTATTCAATTTCAATTTGTAATAATTAGTTAACTAGAATAGTTAATTAATTCGGTTTGTAATAATTACTTAGCCTAATTAGCGTAGCTAGTTGATTAGCTTATTCATTCGGAACCTTTTTCGCGAGGGCATAATGTTGTAATAAGTGTGCGTACGTGTGTGTATGTCTTCCAACCCCGCGTCTTTCTCTCTTTTATTTACCCGCTTTTGATGGTTAGATCAGGGACGTGTTTCAATTAGCATATTGCATGCTTACATCCATTCATTCGTATTGCATGCACCAAGGCTCGGTGCATTATTCAAACTGCATTGTATTTCAATATCTTATTTGAATACGTGTTTAATCGCATGTTGTTCAAATTGCTTCATATGCCATATTAGTAGCCGAGCCTATTAATTGCAGTCTTTGCATGCGTTGCATTAGACACTTAACATAGTTAGGATCATGCATCTTTTTAACTAGTTTCTGTTTTGGCTTGGAGTACTCGGTGAGTTTTTATGCTTTAACATACTTGCACGAGTGTGATTGCCATGTTGCCATAATTAGCATGCTTGCCATGAGGCTATGTGCTTAAATGCTAAACTGCTTAAATGCCTGTGAATGAAAGCTTGTTGTTTGAATTGGAACAATTTAACAAATGTAAGTTTTAAGCCCACTTTGTTGAGTGGCAAATCATGTTTTAAGGCTACTGTGCGTGGTAGCAAATCCGCAATCTTTAAGCCCACTTGAGGTGGCAAATTCAAACTATTTTCGCAAACAAATATGAGTTGAATTGTTCCAAATTGAGCAAACTAGTTTATACTTGATTGTGTGCATCACATAGTAAAGCTAGTTTAATAACCGCAACAAGAACACATAATGTTTATAAAAAAATTATATCATGATTAGTAGAGGCTAATCTTTGATCGGACGAGCGGGGATGCTCAATTCGGAACCTTCCCCTCTCGTACCCAAGTTCTCGAGCCTAAGCAACTTTGGTGATGACAGACACGTGGCCTTTGGCATGATTCAGAGTTTCCTAAATTTCCCCAAAACAAAAATATTTAGGTGGAGACTCTATACCTGGAAAAGCAGTCCAATTTTGGCATTATTTGATTTAAAATCGATTTTCCAAAAAGATTTGCCGGATTGGACTCTTTGGTGATTATCAGTTTCACATTGCACTTGCGAGACTAGATTTAGAACTGTGGGAGTCTGAACTGTGAGGCTTTTTTTTCAAACCCTTTCCGAAAGGCAGGGGGCACAGAAAAAGGCGAGTCCACAGTTTCTGGCGACTCTACTGGGGATTTAGAGAACTTGACTCGAACTCATGATATGATATTTTATTTACACTTATGTGCTTCTTTGAATTTGAATTTGCATCGGTGCGCCTAAGTCACAGTGCTTTCCATCTGCTATTCTTGAGTGGTTTGCCAGAGGCTTGCTTGGAAAAGCTTGCCAAAAGGCTGACTGGTTGCGGGCTCTGCCACAATGGAAACACAACCGCTGACGGGGCTGGTCCACCATTACTTGGTTCCTTAGCCATCATGTATGGAAATTGCTTGGTTGATGGTTTGAGGGCCAAGAGCTATACTCCCTTGAGCTTGTGTGATGATAAGGAGGGTAGCAGTACATACATTCCTTGAGAATACACTGTTTTGCCTCTGTTTGCTCTCTGTTGCAGCATAAAAGGAAGTTCAGGGAAGGGGTAGCCGACCGGCCACCAACAGTGGCCGACGGCCATCAACAGTAGTCAACCGGCCACCAATGGTAGCCGATCGGCCATAAATGAAGAAAGTTGCTCAGTGTGTTCTTGAGGTGGAGCAGAGGTGTTCTGGAAGTTAGTGTAATTTTCAGTGATAAAAAATGTGCAAACAGAGGCTACAATGGCAAGGCGGTGGCACTTTTGAGTGGAGAAGCCGAGCATGCATGCATCCCTTGCCCCTCGAGGCCATTTACTTGCTTTGATTAATTAGTCAGTTGTAACTAATTCATTCATACAAGTGTTGTAACTATTTAGTTAATTAATTAGTTTTGTAATTAATTAGCTTAATTCGGTTTGTAATAATTAGTTAACTAGAATAGTTAATTAATTCGGTTTGTAATAATTACTTAGCCTAATTAGCGTAGCTAGTTGATTAGCTTATTCATTCGGAACCTTTTTCGCGAGGGCATAATGTTGTAATAAGTGTGCGTACGTGTGTGTATGTCTTCCAACCCCGCGTCTTTCTCTCTTTTATTTACCCGCTTTTGATGGTTAGATCAGGGACGTGTTTCAATTAGCATATTGCATGCTTACATCCATTCATTCGTATTGCATGCACCAAGGCTCGGTGCATTATTCAAACTGCATTGTATTTCAATATCTTATTTGAATACGTGTTTAATCGCATGTTGTTCAAATTGCTTCATATGCCATATTAGTAGCCGAGCCTATTAATTGCAGTCTTTGCATGCGTTGCATTAGACACTTAACATAGTTAGGATCATGCATCTTTTTAACTAGTTTCTGTTTTGGCTTGGAGTACTCGGTGAGTTTTTATGCTTTAACATACTTGCACGAGTGTGATTGCCATGTTGCCATAATTAG
>NW_021028069.1:179745-191907 GCF_004153795.1 Camellia sinensis
GTCCAATCCCAAAATATAGACTGCACTAGCTGGAGCTAAATAAAAGAAAGTAATAAGATGTCCAATCCCAAAATATAGACTGCACTAGCTGGAGCTAAATAAAAGAAAGTAATAAGATGTCCAATCCCAAAATATAGACTGCACTAGCTGGAGCTAAATAAAAGAAAGTAATAAGATGTCCAATCCCAAAATATAGACTGCACTAGCTGGAGCTAAATAAAAGAAAGTAATAAGATGTCCAATCCCAAAATATAGACTGCACTAGCTGGAGCTAAATAAAAGAAAGTAATAAGATGTCCAATCCCAAAATATAGACTGCACTAGCTGGAGCTAAATAAAAGAAAGTAATAAGATGTCCAATCCCAAAATATAGACTGCACTAGCTGGAGCTAAATAAAAGAAAGTAATAAGATGTCCAATCCCAAAATATAGACTGCACTAGCTGGAGCTAAATAAAAGAAAGTAATAAGATGTCCAATCCCAAAATATAGACTGCACTAGCTGGAGCTAAATAAAAGAAAGTAATAAGATGTCCAATCCCAAAATATAGACTGCACTAGCTGGAGCTAAATAAAAGAAAGTAATAAGATGTCCAATCCCAAAATATAGACTGCACTAGCTGGAGCTAAATAAAAGAAAGTAATAAGATGTCCAATCCCAAAATATAGACTGCACTAGCTGGAGCTAAATAAAAGAAAGTAATAAGATGTCCAATCCCAAAATATAGACTGCACTAGCTGGAGCTAAATAAAAGAAAGTAATAAGATGTCCAATCCCAAAATATAGACTGCACTAGCTGGAGCTAAATAAAAGAAAGTAATAAGATGTCCAATCCCAAAATATAGACTGCACTAGCTGGAGCTAAATAAAAGAAAGTAATAAGATGTCCAATCCCAAAATATAGACTGCACTTCACTTTCAGGCTGCGTTTGAATCTTGGATTTGTGGAGGGATTTGCAAAAGAAAGGGAAAATCTTTCCATTTTCTTCACAAATCCCTCCACAAATTCAAGATCCAAAACACAGTTAGAATTTGAAGGTCAAAGTTCTCTTTTCTAGAGTCTAATTATTGAGGATCGGAATTGTTCAGGGAAAATGGTTTGAAATTAGGTAACTGACAAAACAATTGTTAAGAAAAAGTCCAGGCAGTCTAATAATGAACTGCAGATGGGAAAATAGCAATATACTATGTAAAAAGAGCCCTAGAAAAGCTCCCTATGCTCCACTTCTTAAATCTAAATACAAAAATAGTATGATTTCCCAAAGAAGAGGACCTATCAAGGTCTGGCCAAGCCAGTTCCTTTCTTACTCATCATTTAAAAACTAATCATTTTCCTAGCAATTGAGATCTCTTATTCCATTCTTGTTCTATCTGTACAAAAATCAAAATAGGAAATTTAAAATAGGAAGTCAAGGGCGTTGAAAGAAAGAATTGCAGATGAAGAGACTTTGGTAAGGTTGTTTGAAATGTTTAAACCTTTTCTGCTTACTCATTTTTAAAGGACCCTGTTTGGCTGAAGTTGTTACTCTCTCCAGTGTGCTTATTCTTTAAAAAATGTGTAATAAGAATGATCAGAGTTCACAAGTTAAGTGGAGAAGTGAGAGAAAACTAGACGTTGTGTAAGGAAGGAAAGTCTCAGTTTTCTCCGTAGGTAAAGGAGGAACTCAAATCCATCCAAGGTAAGACCTTGCAGTCTGCTATTATGAAACTATCCTTCCTCTGCACTGTCTATCAGATTTGGATTGAGAGGAATAGGAGGATTTTTAGCAAGGATTTCAAACCTAAAGAGATTATTACACAACTCATTGTTCAAATGGTTAGAGGTAGGATTCTTTCAATGAATAATTTGATCAACTCTGCAGGTGATGCCTGGTATTTGGCTCAATGGAACTTACCTTCAACAATTATGAAGCTGCCCCAGGACAACAATGCTGGGGGCAGATTGAGTGTGGATAGTGCACCTATACTGAGGGTTGCATGAAGGCGAGCATATACCGGGGGCTTTCTAATGTGGGTTCTCTTTTACAGATGGATATTATGGATGTTTGCTTCAAAAAGATGCTACCTTGCTACTCCTTAGCTTGTTCGGGCACTGTCATGTGTGGGTTGAGTGTTGTGAGCCAAGATATATTATTTCTAAACCGTGGGTTGAGGGATGTGAGGTTGTTCATAACATTATTTCTAACTGCTATTATATATTATAATTTTTATGTGCAGGTGAAGGAAGCTCTTATATACAGTAGTTCAATTGAGATTATGAGTGAGTTGGAGAGGTGTGGGCCTCGTGCAGTGAGAAACCATAATGAGTGGAGTGTTATTATTAGATGTGGGTCGAGTGAAGGGAGGTCTCACATATTTAGCATGATATTCCTTCTTCTCTATGATAACACATGTAATCTTGGCACTTATTTTCCTTCTCATTGGGCAGGTTTATTTAAAATTTGTATGTGGTGTGGTGGTGGCTGCAATTTGCGCCCTTCTTGGCAGATGTATTTGGTTTGGAGATGCTATTCGGCAATGGCTGCAAGTTGCGCCTTGTCTAGACATTTCAATGGGTCTATAAGTTGTCTTACTTTCGGGTTGTATATATTCTTCTCTGGTTTGTTGGTTTCTTTGAATATTGTAAATATTTCCCCTCTTTGGGCTGTTTGTGTTTCATGTTGGATATGCTGGAGTCTTAGAATAGGGCTGGACTATAGGGATTTCACGGTGGATGTTGTGCTCTTGCCGAATCAGGGCTACTTTTGGGCTGGTAAAGTTATTGTTCAAGACCCCTATCTGTTTGGGACATGGTTCTTGAACAAGTTCTATGGTCTGCTCGGTTGGTTTGTTTGTTCGGGTTCTTGATTTTGGTTATGGCAGGTTTTAATAGTATGGTGGCAGCTGTAATGTAATTTCTTTTAATATTTTAGTTTAGTTTTGTGTTTCTTTTGTGTTGTTGTTGTAGTTTGTGGTAGGGCCTGGGGTTTGCCCCTTGTATTTGTGTAAATTTCTCTGTTCTATTTTATCTCTTATTCACCCAAAAAAAAGGTAAAGGAGGAACTTGAGCACCAAAGCCTTTTGTTGGAGCATGATTACTGCTTCCTCATTTGCAATATTCTTGATGCAGCGATCCATTTTAGAACTTATATAGCTTTAAAATTTTGATAATGATGTGCATTTTCCAATTTCTCAATCAAAAAAGGGTGAGGGGGCTATCAGCTAGCAATCTAATACTATTAAAACAACGGAAATATAGTAGCCATTACAACTCTTGACAGACTTAATATTGAAGAAGTTGCTAACCTGAGCATCTGCTCCGGATGAAACTAACACATTAAGCACATGAGAGAAGGCAAGGCCAGTAATTCTTTTAGAATGACCTTTAAGCTTGCTTTTGACCTGCAATAATAAAATGCTTATTAGTAATTAGATAAAAAGATTGGTTTATTGAACAACAGTGGAGCTGATAATTACCCATTACGTGTGTTGTAACTTCCTACCCACTATATAATCTATCATACCTCATCTACACGGACATTGTATATCTGGATTGTTGAATCATCCATGCCAATAGCAATGATATTGTTATCTTGAGGATGAAATGCAAGAAACGTTGCTGCAGGTGGTGGAGGCATGAAAGTTGTCATTGTCTGCACTTGCCCAAAAGGATTTGGGATTAGTCAAACCAATAATTTACATAAACATAAAATAACTCAACCAGAGAATAATCCAATTTTTCTGTCACCTTAAATGTCATCATATTGAATAGAGAAATCTTTCCTCCCGACGCAGACATCACATAAGAATCATTTTTGGACAAAGCAAAACAGGGTACAGCATCCTCAGGGTTGGTGTCAACAACATCATTGGTCATCAAAATGCCACTTGATGGTTGCCATAATTGAGGTGATACATTGGCTGTTGCCTAAAGAATGAACACTGCTCCAAAAAAAAAAAAAAAAAATAAAATTTTCAAAAAAATTCAATTTTTGCCCTTCAAAAAAAAAAAGAGAGAGGGTATTACAGTCAATAACTTAAAAAAGTATTACAATTACTGCATGTCTCATCCAAAGAAAAAAAAGTTTGAAACTTTAGAATATCACAATCACTGCATGACTCATCCACATAAAATATTACAATCTGTGGTTCTTAAAATATAAAAACAATTCAAACCACCAAAACCATGAGCAATAGTAGAGATTGTATGTCTCTGTATTGTTATATTTATGTATGTTTTTGAAAACAAAAACCAATCAGCATATATCATATTTTTTATTTATTACTTTTAGAGTTAGATTTAAAAACCAAAAAATATAGATAAATAATACGTTTATTTTTTTCAATTCAAAAAATATATTCAAGTTGAAAACTTTTTTTCAAGAGAATATTTGAACTTTTTTTCAATTGAAAACATAAACAAAATATTTAAACAAATTGAAAACATAAAGTCTTATAAATTACTAAGAGTGCTCGCGGTTTGGCAAATGAACCTCAAATCCGCCATCCGTTCGCCAAATTGGCAGATTGGAGAAAATCAATCCACAACCGTCCGCTCATCATCACGCATCCGTCCAAAATGCGGCGGATCGGTTTGGTTCGGTCGGTTTTAGCGGATCGGTGTATCCGCTGCTCACCCCCACCCATCACTCATCAAATATATTTATTATTTTTGTTCTTTTTTATCAAAATATAATTTTCATCCTGTTGCAAATATTTTATTATTCAAATTAGAAGAAAAAATATATATATATATATATTATGCCTCCGTTTGGGAAGTGAATTGCCTTTTTTGCTATTTTAGTCTGGGCTAAAAAACTTGATTTGAGAAGGGCTTTTTGACTTTTTTTGTGAGAGAAGAGTGTAATAATTATGGATTGGATATGATGTTTTGTTTGTTGTGCCTAAAATAGCCTATTTTGTCTTTTGTGGCTAAAATAGCCACAAACCAACTTGCCAAACGGACCTATATATATATATATATCAATTAATATATTAATTAATGATGTAACATAATTTAAGATATTTTTAATATTTATAATTTGTAAAACGGTAATATTACATATACCAATTAATATACTAACTAGTGTAATAACACTAATCATACATTATTATTAACCATGCTTATTATACAAATTACAAATATAAAAAACTCTTAAATTATGTCACATCATCAATTGTTACACTAATTAGTGCATATAGTATTATTCATTAAACAAAAAATAATGCTATATGCTATAGTGCATATAGTATTAATTGGTGCATATAGCATTATTTTTTGTTTAATGAATAATACTATATGCACTAATTAGTGTACCAATTGATGATGTGACATAGTTTAAGAGGTTTTTAGCATTTATAATGTGATTAATGAGTGGGATCAATAATAATGTCATAACTAATATTAGTACACTAGTTAATATATTAATTGATACATATAACACTACCGTTATTTAATGAATGAGATCAATAATAATATCATAATTAATGCCTGTAACACCATCCAAAAAATGGCGTCGCAAATAACCTGGTAAAAAGAGTAAACGATGGTGTTTTGCAAAACATTTTTCCTACTAAATTCCCTCCTATTATCATTTTTGCTGCCCTAAATTACAACTCTTCTCTATCCCACTCTCTCCTCGCCGCCGACCGCACCCATCTGCCGGTTGTCGCCTCCGCAATCCATCTCCGGTAAGACGGTTCGCTGCCCAACTTGACAGTTTTTCATCATCTTGTTTAGTGAGAGATTTAGAGATTTTTTTGAGAAAAGTTTTAATTTCGTGTTTCAAATACCTAATTAGGGTTTTGATTTTATGTAATTCTAGGGTTTAGCGCTTTTGATTTGTGTATGTGTTTTTACATATTCGGATTCTAATCTAGATGAATTATGGTAAACCATGAAAATAATGCTTGATGTTATGTAAAAGTTATTGAGACTTCAGGGTTAGTACATGTTGTAGCGAATTTTATGCTATATATAGGGGCCTGTTTGGTGTAGTTTTTTTTTTCTTGGTTAATTTTTTCCTTTGGTTATATATTCTGCATCATTTTTTGGTGCATTGTATCAATTTCAATCAAGCCCATTTCATGTAATTAATTATTTTTATAAAAATTACAAGCTTGTATAAATTTTACTCATGTTGGGTTATGCGTATTGTTGTTGTTTTGTTGTATTGGATTCAAAGCCTATAACTAACATGTCATTTTTATCAAAACTTTGTGAATTGCTTGTGTCTTTCTAGTCCTGGGACTAGAAAACATAGAGCTTTTAAGTACTAGCCCGGGACTAGAAAGACACAAGCAATTCACAAAGTTTTGATAAAAATAACATGTTAGTTATAAGCTTTGAATCCAATACAACAAAACAACAACAATACGCATAACCTAATATGAGTAAAATTTATACAAGCTTGTGATTTTTATAAAAATAATTAATAACATGAAATGGGCTTGATTGAAATTGATACAATGCACCAAAAAATGATGCAGAATATATAACCAAAGGAAAAAATTAACCCAAAAAAAAAAAACTACACCAAACAGGCTATATATAGCATAAAATTCGCTAAAACATGTACTAACCCTGAAGTCTCAATAACTTTTAAATGACATCAAGCATTACTTTCATGGTTTACCATAATTCATCTAGATTAGAATCCGAATATGTAAAAACAAAAGCGCTAAACCCTAGAATTGCATAAAATCAAAACCCTAATTAGGTATTTGAAACACGAAATTAAAACTTTTCTCAGAAGAATCTCTAAATCTCTCACTAAACAAGATGATGAAAACTGTCAAGCTGGGCAGCGAGCCGTCTTACCGGAGATGGACGACTGTGGAGGAGACAACCGGCAAATGGGTGCGGTCGGTGGCGAGAAGAGAGTGGGAGAGAGAAGAGTTGTAATTTAGGGTAGCAAAAATGCTAATAGGAGGGAATTTAATAGGAAAAATGTTTTGCAAAACACCGTCGTTTACTCTTTTTACCAGGTTATTTGCGATGCCATTTTTTGGATGGTGTTACAGGCATTAATTAGTGTATTAATTAGTATATTAATATTAATTATGACATTATTATTGATCTCATTCATTAAATAACGGTAGTGTTATATGTATCAATTAATATATTAACTAGTGTACTAATATTAGTTATGACATTATTATTGATCTCACTCATTAATCACATTATAAATGCAAAAAACCTCTTAAATTATGTCACTTCATCAATTGGTACACTAATTAGTATACTAATTAGTGCATATAGTATTATTCATTAAACAAAAAATAATGCTATATGCACCAATTAATGTACTAACTAGTGTAACAATTAATGATGTGACATAATTTAAGAGTTTTTTATATTTGTAATTTGTATAATAAGCATGGTTAATAAAAATGTATGATTAGTGTTATTACACTAGTTAGTATATTAATTGGTATATGTAACATTACCGTTATACAAATTATAAATATTAAAAATATCTTAAATTATGTTACATCATTAATTAATATATTAATTGATATATATATATATATATATATTATAATTTTTATAATAAATGGACCAATAATAATAATGTCATAATATTACAAGTAGAAACAAAGCTGTTTTTTCACAATGATTATTTATTTATTGATTGTGATTATTTTACAGGGTATATGGGCAGTATATGCAATCACAGGTCCGAGCAAACGCATAAGAAGACACCCATTTGGCACGTCGTGGGAGGCTGAGGTTGGGAAAACCCCCATTCACAAATCTAAAGGGCAATTCATCTATTACTATCATCTCCGCAAGATGCCTTCTAGCAACTTCTACAGAAAATGACGTAGCTACAACATCAACAACATCCTCCCCACCAACTTCTCTAGGTTTAAATCCTAATGATTGTTGCCCATGAGTATCCCTATATGGATACTTTGTACAATTTTTCAAATGAGTTAATAAATTACTTGTTCCATGACTCTTAGAGCCTGCCATATATTATTTCTTACAATACTTGCACATTGCTCTATCGTTCCCATCAATATCCTTAATACTTTCAAAATGATCCCAAGCCTTTGATGGTGTTCTCCCACCACTACTACTTTTGGCCAAGGTTGGTCTAGGAGGGGAAGCATTAGGTTGGGTAGATGGGTCAATAGAAGATGATTTAAGCTCAATTAGGATTCACAAAAAAAGTTTCTTCACTTGGAGGATCCATGACCAAAAGATTATCAAATAAACTGCCAACAACCAATAAAAAATCATTCAAAATATGCTTCTCAAATCCATGCTCTTTTTGAAAAACAACCATCAGACTCTTTGTCTATGTTTGAACATGTTAAATGGCATATGAAGATAAAAGAATGGACAGTGTTTAATGTTCACTGATTAATGAGATAAGTTTAAACTAAGTAAGATGAATCAGTAAGTTTAAACTGACTAATGTTCACTAAGTACGATTAGTTCATTGACTAATATATTATGAATCAAAGTTTAATCTTTAAACAAATTATGAATCAAAGGATTGAAGAAGGATTGAAAAAGGATCAGTAATTTAATGTTCACTGACTAAATTATAGAACAAATTATGCTCTATATACTTCCCTGGACTCGCAACTCAAACTACCATCAATTAGAGATCTCACATGGTCCAAAACAAACTAATATGTTTTATAGAACAGATTAAATTACAGAACAAATTGTGAAGAAGGATCAATTAGTCACAGAATAGATTAACTTCAAAACAGATTGTGAACTTTAGAACAGAACAAATTAATTCCAAATTTCATTTCTAAACAAACAAACTACTATCAAAAGATCTCAAAATTAATCTAATATTTTTTCTATGAAGTCCCTCACAAAATCCACTGCAGAAGTAAATAACAAGAAAAATAAACCAAACCTCTGTGGTTTTCTCTCTGTAAGCTTTCTTTCTCTGTGTGTAGAACCCTAACGCTGTCAATCAATCTAACCATCTCTCTAGTTTTAGAACTGGAACAAAACAAAATAATAATAATAATAATAATAGATTAGACTCTAAAAGATTAGAACTGGACCCAAAAAAAAACAAACAAACAAACAAACAGATTAGACTCAGAGAAGAAGAGAAAAAAAGAGAAGAAGAAGAAGGAGAGAGAGAGAGAGAGAGGTACCTCAGTCTGTAGTAGATCGATCAATCTAACCACCTCTCTAGTTTTAGAACTGGAACAAAAAAAAAACAGATTAGACTTAGAAGAAGAGAAGAAAAGAGAAGAAGAGGAAAGCAGAAGAAGATGAGAAGAAGAGGAAAGCAGAGAGAGAGAGAGAGAGATACCTCAGTCAGTGTAGATCGATCGCCGTTTCCTGTAGATCGTCGGACGATGGGTAGTGTAGAGAGAGAGAGAGAGAGAGAGAGAGAGAGAGTCTGTCTCCGTCGAAGAAAATTAGGGCAAATGAGGGATATTATCCAGGAAAAGGGGGGTTTATTAGTTATCACATTATTTTAATTATAAATTATGAGTTATTTGGTCATATTTTATATGATGTGTTGTTTGGTTATCGCTTGAATTTGTTTTTTGAGAAGTGATTGAGACCTCCTCTAATTATCACCTCTATCATCTCACACACGTGGTAAGTGGTGATTGAAGGAGAAAGAAAAAAAAAATTAAACAATCAAAAAGAGAGGGGGTCAAAGGAGGTGGCTCCTTGAGGGGTCCAACTCATTTTTCTTTTTTTTAGTTGCAACCCTCATATCATAATACTGAGTTATGTCATTTGTGATAATCAAATTCACAAATAACTTAACTTGTATATCGTACACAATATAATTCCTCCAGATAAAAATATAATAAATTTGATTATAACATTATTATTATTATTATTTATAAAACCTAACAAATATGGACAGTGAAACTGGTATATATGCATTATTGAGTTTCATCTCCAATCATTGAACGCTTCAATGTTGAGCAAACACATATAAAGTAACAAAAATTCAGATGGTTATTTTAAAATGGATATGACAAGCACTACCTTCGTTTGACTTAGAGCATTCACATGGTGATGTCTTCGTAAAATATGACTCAAATTGTTTAAGACTATGCTCTGTTTAATGAGAGGGATGAAAAACAGAAAAGTAATAAGAAACAAAAATTAAAGGGCAGGTTTCACTTTACCCCTATGATTTGCTCTTCTTTTAGTTTATGTATTGTAGTGCACCGTTAAATATTTTGTTAAATTTAACAATAAGTGTAAAAGACGTGCCGTTCATAAGGAGATTATATACTCATTTTTAAAATTTAAGCAAATAAATAACACATGGAATAAAGTATAAGGAGTTAAAGTACGACCTTCTAAATAAATTATGAAAGTATTCGTAATTCACACACTTAAATTACTTATATACAAGGATATTTTAGTATTTTCATTAAATCATTAACAGATTTAACGGTATACTTCAATCCACAAATCACAATGGGATTATATGGTTCTTTCTAAATATGAGGGGAGATCTACGCATGACCCAAATCACAAAGGAGTAAAGCAAAACTTGTCCAAATTTAAATAATAAATACCTCCTTTCAAGAAAATTGATTTTACTTACATTTTGTGAGTGCTTAAATAAAATTACTTTTGATTGATCCAAACCAACAAGTCCTATATCAGAAAATGTACTGATAGCACACAAAATTGTAAATTCTACTATTTTGGGCTAATCAAAACTTGTATTCGTTTACAAAGATTGATAATATGTGAATAGAATCAAACTCCCTTTCAAAAGCAACATCGATTGAATGTTTTTAAAAACTTTAGACTAAACATTATTTAACTAAACTTTTGAAAAGTTGTGGGGCTTTTGATAATAAGATTTGGGGGTTTTTTAAAAAAAATTTTTTTTATTTTTTTTTTTTTTTTTTTTTTTGAGTTTTAGGCAACAAAGTAACCTAATAATTAAACTATCTTTGTTCAAAAGGTATAAAGTACCTTAATAATAATTATTAAGAGACATAAGAATATATTGTGATATATAATAGATCCAAAATAAATTATTCTTCACAAAATTGAGCAAAAGCAAAAAACCCCACATTTGAAATTCTTAAATTACGAAAGTCAATATTGATAAGTTATTTAATCCCTTCGTGTATGATCTTTTTAAATTTTCATGTATCATTGGAAACAATATACCATATTTGAAATACTGCAATGTTAAGAACATAATTAAGCATAGTGGAAAAATGAAACTAAGTGGAGACCTATTTGAACCACAAAGAGAAGAAAATTACGATCAAAGAGAGACTCAATTGAACCATGAGAAGAAACTCTAAACAATGTCCAAGCACGACCAAAAAGATAGTGAGGCTAAAATCTACGCTACTACCATCTTTGTAGAGAACTAATTGTGTCAAACAAAAAAAGAGAATCAGAGAAGGCTCTCTATGGCAACAAATAGAAAAGGAATTAGAGGCCGAAATACTGTTTTCATAAATTCCGGTAAGGCATAAATTCACCGAAACCATTTGAGATGTTAAGTAAAACGAATGTGTACTAGTTTTGTACTGGTTCAATTGTGAAACGGTACATACTTTCAAAACAATATTGAAATCTTTGACCTTGAGGCAGATAACGATATTGAAGGGCTACAAGATGGATTTTAAAGAAATAAAGCAGGTATGTAATTTTGTTTTGTATTAAGGACGTCAACAGGGGCATTCCAAAACTGTTGTCAGCGGTTGACAAGCAAGTAGGGGTGTTCATGAAAAATCGGAATCCGACCCACCTGATCGGCCCGTACTGAACCGAAGTAAAACGGACGGTTTCGAATATTCAACCGGTCGGCTGTGGTATTGTTTGGTTGAATTTCGTGGTTTCACGGTCGGCAACGGTTTTGTGTAAATTATTTCGGTCGAAACCGACCTGACCAAATTTTCATGCAGCTGTTACATTTTTTTATATTTATATAATTGTTTTATTATTGGGAGAAGTGCAAAGCTTCTTGTGGAAGCTTTCTATGATGATGATGATGTATTTCAATTTTCAACTTTCAAAGCAAAAAGAGTTGTCCAGCAGCAGACCTATCATATCATATCAACTCTTTTCCTCTCCTCTTCCCCATATTTCTCTCTTTCCCATATTTCACTCTCTCACTCTCTCACTCTCTATAACTGTTGGCTACATATTTTGTAAAAGTCAGTTATAGTTCGACACGTGGCAGAGTAAGGGTA
>NW_021028070.1:0-42535 GCF_004153795.1 Camellia sinensis
GGAATTGAGTGAATGTGATTTTTCTCTGACACTTTAAATTTTCTCTAGTTTTGGCCACTGTGTGGATTTTCTATGGTTGTGGTCACTGTGAGAATTTTCACTGGATTTTGGTCAGTGTGTGAATTTTCTCTGGATGTTGTCATTGTGTGAATTGTATCTATAGGTGGTCACTAAGTGAATTTTCTCTGGATATTCTGATTGTGTGAATTTTCTCTGTAGTTGGTCACTAAGTCAATTTTCTCTGGATTTTGCCAATGTGTGAATTTTCTCTAGAGTTGGGCACTAAGTGAATTTTCTCTGGATGTTGGCAGTGTCAAATTTCTCTGGTTGTTTATTGTTCTAATTTTCTCTGCATGTGTATATCTAATATGCTTGTTCCTATTTGTTTTGCAGGTCTTTTTCCTGTAGTTTTTGTTGTTGTTGATGCTGAGAATAAAGACAATTGGTGTTGGTTTCTTGAACATTTATGTGGAGTATTGGGATCAGAAAGGGTGATAAGTTTCATATCAGATTGACATTGTGGTATTGTGGAGGGAATTGCTAGGTTTTTCCCTAACTGCTTTCATGGATTTTGTTTTGAACATCTAAAGAGAAATTTGAGGGATAAGTTGTCATGTGGAAACACAAATTTGGTTAGGGAGACGATTGTGTCTAAGTTTTCAGAATGTGCATATGCGCCAACAAAAGCATCATTTCATTTCAAGTTAAATGAATTAAAAAGTGAGGAAGGAGCCATTGTGAGTGTTTTCTTGAGAAATTTACCATATGAAAATTAGAGTGATGCATATTTTGCGGGGAAACGTTATGGTGAGATGTATTCAAATGTTGCTGAGTCATTTAATTCATGGATACGAGAAACTTGGCACTTGCCAATAACAAATTTGGTGGACATGATACGGTTGCAAATCATGAATATGAGGTCTGATAGGAGGCTGATCTCTAGTAAATGGAATAAAGTTCTGTGTCCTCGTATGGATAGTGTATTGGAGAAGTCTTTTTTGGATGGGAGAACATGGAATGTGAGTTTATCATCTGATAATGTCTTTGAAGTGCAGTGTTTTCCTTCGGTTATGGTTGATCTTGGGTTGAGAACTTGTTCATGTCGAAAATGGAAAATAAATGGGTATCATGTCAATATGCTGTTGCTGCAATTTTTAAGAGTGAAAAGAATTTGAATTCATTTGTTGAACCATTTTTTCATGCTGATATGTATCGTCAAGCGTACTCGTTTTCGATTGGCTCAGTTTCAACTGTTGAAAAACCTCTGTGTAGCATTGAAGATGCTATGATTTTACCTCTATTGAGCAAGAGACCAGCTGGGAGGCTGAAAAAGAACATAATTGCTTCTACTAGAGAGTTTAAAAGGGTGATTAAGTGTAGTCGGTGTGAGAGTATTGGTCACCATAATAAGAAGACATGCAAGGAACCTTTGTTAAATAGTTGAGGATAATACATTTTATTGATTGAATAATACATTTGATGATTATTTTGTGTATTTTGTTTTGTGAAATGTATTTTTTAGACAGTGTGTATAATAATATCAATCAAATTCATTCAGAGAAATTTTCCAATATCAGTTAAAGTGTGCATTGTGTTTGTTGATATATACTATAGGCAGTGGGTTTGTAATACCTATCAAATTCATCCAGAGAAATTTTGCTATGGCAGAGAAAATTCTCTGTGTAATGGCAGAGAAAAGTACTGTGTGGATTGTGAATTTTGAATTTGATAATTGTTTTGTACTAACATAGTGCATTATAGATTGCAAGATCATATAGGCACCTTCTTTGGCACAATACGAGTTAAATTTCTCTGTGAATTTCTGGTAACTTCATATCATTCATTTCAAGAAATGTGCATACCAGACAGAGCATACACAAAATTATTGCAGTGAGTACAACCAAGAAACAAAATTAAGCTCTTTTGAAATTTCTCTGAGTTGAGAATTTCTTTGGACCAGGGAAGAATTTATCTAGAATCACTTCAACTCAGAAATTTTTCTCAAAGCCAGAGAAATTTTCCTCACCAACCCAGAGAAATTCCCCCTCTCCAAACACTCAACCCAGAGAAATTCACAACTTAGAAATTCTATTTTCTGTCACTATTCGAATCCGTCAATTTCATCCGGAGAAATTTTCCACTATCAGAGAAAATTATCTGGGCATTATGTTTTGAAATTTCAAATTCATCGAGTGAAATTTTTCAGTAGCAGATAAAATTACTGTGCGCTTTGTGTTTTGTTGAGTTTGATGATTGTTTTGTACCAACACAAAGCATTACAGATTACATGATCATATAGGCATCCCCTTGGGACGATACAAGTTAAATTTCTCTGTGAATTTATGGTAATATCATACCAGAGAAATTTCTGCAGACAATTTTCTCTGTGTGGATTGTGTTGACAATCACAATAAAAAATATATATATATTTAACCATCAATAGGTATGAAATTTACATTAGTCGGAAAAAAAAATGAAATTTACATTAGTCAAAAAAAAAAATGAAATTTACATTAGTCGAAAAAAAAAAATGAAATTTACATTAGTCAATAAAGGATATATACATATAAGTCAAGCATCATCATTCCTTCAATGTGTCAACAAAAAACTATACGGTTAATACTGTATGGATATACACATATACGTGAGACAATTTTCTCTGTGTGGATATGTACATTGTCTTCCTTTCACTAGTTTCATTATTACATTTTTTGTTCTTCTTCTGGAGGTATTTCAATTGGTTCAGTCCATGACCGGCCAACTTCGGTCACAAATCTCTCCATGAGTTCTGCTCTCATCAACCTTATCTCTTGTGTAGACAATTTGGAACTGATAGGTTCATGCTTGCTATATTGTTTCATTATATAGCAAACAAAGAGGCCACAATCCAGACTACATACAAATTATAGGTATGGTTAGTTTTAAGAAACATGCAAATCAGATTATCTTATTTATAGATGTATGAAACTTACGAATCACTTTCTTGTTGTGGAGCATTGTTGACATACTTAAAGTCGTAACTTGTGTTTTGTGAGTTTATCAATTTGAAAGAGGGTTGTGATTGAGCCTCTCTTTCAAGGCAAGCTTTCAAAAAATTCTCCACATAATCTTGCTGCAAAAAAATAATTTTTAAATAACAGAGAAATTTATAGACAAATCCATGGGATTCTATGAAAATTATCATCACATAAAGATTATGATGGATCAGAGAAATTTGCACTTGTTACCAATTATTTTGCATCTTTGACATATTTGTCTTCTGCATCATCCCTCATTGGCCTCAGTGAGTTGTAGAACCTCCATAAATTGTCTTGTTTGTCCAGGACAAGCAAGGTCCAGTGATTTTCATGTGTGGACTTCTCATTACCTTCAGTATTTATTGGGAAATGGAGCAACCTGTAGTTCCTCCATGCTGTTTCAATATGCTTGTCAAATAAGGACACTCGAAAAGCTTGATTTTCTGTCATCTTGATGAAATTATGTGTTCAGAGAAAATCAAAAAATGATTTTGTTATGCGAAAGTTGAAATGACAGGAATTTAAGAAATATATACAAAGAAATTTTAAATGCACACAACTAGCCAGAGAAAATTAGACTAGTGACACAACTGGCTTCAAGAAGTATCTTAAGAAGAGAAAGTAGTAAGTAAATTCTAGAGAAAATCAAATAAAATAATAGTAACATACTAAGCTCATGGATGTGAAAAAAAATGAGGTTGGTTGTTGTCTTTCTCTCATTTGGTCAGCTAAAGGGATCTCTCCATAGCCATCAATAACCTGAAAAATATGATTTATAATTGTAATATTGGTTTATAAAGGCTGATGGAACATTGCAGAGAAATTTTGATGAAAGGGAAAGACTTACATTGTTGGCAATTTCTTTTTGCTTTATTAGGTTTTCAATGTCTTCGAAGGTAATGAGATTCAACTCACTTGTCCAAATTAAAGCCCTATAAGATGACAAATAAGGGATTTAATTGTTGCTAATGCAATATAAGTTTGTAATTTATTGTTTGTTATCTTCTATTTTGTTTGTTGTACTTACTCAAGTCCAGACACATTTGATATGTGCTGCAAGATGTCTTTTACATGATCTTTTATCAATCTTGAAATCGAAAGAGTTTGTGGAAAGACCCAAGATTTTCTGATGTTTATAGGTTGAGGCAAGACGTACGCATCAGCATCAAGCACTTCTTTGTCCTTCGTGCATTGCTTAGCTTGCTTTGCAGCTTGTTTTGAAGCTCTAGTCACTTTCGCAACTTTAGGATATTGAAATTCTGGATCGTGCTGTTTTTCCTTCATTTCTTTTGCCTTTAAATTTTTTATCATTGATGTCAGATCTTTTTTGATTGTAGACAGTGAAAATATTAGTAAAAGTGAAATTTCTCTGAAGTAACAAATGATATTTCAATATGTAAATTTATTTGATTCAATATTTTTCAATTAGCATAGACTTTTGTCTTTTGTTTCGGTTGCTCTTTGTATGCCATTTGTTCTTGTTGGGTTGTTGGTTGTTGTTCTACTTGCATTCCAACCATACACAGTGAAAATCAAACAAGCCCCAAAAATGGAATAAGAAAATAGACAGAGAAAATGAAATGAGCAGTAGAAATCAATAGAAATAAGCAGCAGAAACTAATGTGTTCAGAGAAATATAACTTCCAAAGAAAATTACCAATGACATAGAAAATTATAATAAATAGAAATTTCTCTGAGTTATGTTGACACAAGGACATAACTTTTTATGGCTCAAGATTTTCACTGACCTTGTGGTTGAAGTTGTGTTGGTGTTCGGTATGGTTGTGTTGCTAGTTGGACGGATAGTTCTTGAACTTGTTCATGCAATTTAGCATTTTCAGTTTCAAGCTCTGAATTTGAATACCTCAACTGTTGAATTGTTTTTGTATCGTCTTCTTTTTCAACCTCCAACGTCCTTAGTTTCATTTGGATTGTGCTTCTTTTTCTTGAAGTATTGAGTTAAGTGATGTTAGGGTTCTTATTGCAATATCCTTTTTAGCAAGTAATTCAATCCAATTTCTCTCTTCTTCTTTTTTAGATTGAGAAAGTGCCTTCAGTCTTTGACGTAGATCATCAATTTGGGCATCCTTTGATTCCTCAGATTCTTGAGGCTGATGCATTGTTGAGCCACAAATGCTATCACGTTGTTAGTCCATCGGCTCATTACGTTCTTCTTCATCACTTTCCTCCTTGTTTTCTTCTTGCTGTTCATCTTCTTCTTCACTGTCTTCTTCTTTGTGTTCATTTTGTTCTTTGTCTTCTGCTTTTATTTCTTTACTTTCTTCTCTGGCTTCTTCTTCTCCACTGCTTGCTTGATCTTCTTGTCCATTGTTGGCTTCGTATTCTTCTATGTTGCCTTCTGCTTCTTCATTCCCTCCTTCTTCAAATTGATCTTGTAATGTCTCCTTGAATTTGACAATTGCCTTTTTTGATTCTTTCTTCGTCTTTTTACCAAGACAGAACTCCTCTAATGGGTTTTTAACTAGCTGCTTGTTATCTATCTGTAACAAGAGACTCTTTTATTAGAGAAATGTTACAAAATTCACTGAGAGAAAAAATTCAAATAAGGAAAATAAAATTCATCTAAATGATACTAATGGGAAACAAACTTCAGAGAAAATTATATGGGCCAGAGAAAATTAGAGACAAAGAGTTAATTTTATGAGGCAAAGAAAATTATGAAACAAGCAACATAATTTAGATATCAGAGAAAATCAATCAAGGCATATAAGTTAATGTTTGACTATAATTGTGTTAGAGAAATTTGGATTCCAGAGAAAATTCATTAGAGGGGTAGAAATAAACAGTATTTATCAAAGATGCAAGGCACATAAGTCACATAAGTTATGAGCCAGAGAAAATTACACACAAGTTGATAAAATTTTATGGACCAGAGAAAATTATGAAACAACCAACATAATTCAGATATTAGTGAAAATCAATCAGGGCATATAAGTTAATGTGTTACAATTGTGGTCAGAGAAATTTGGATGGCAGAGAAAATTGATTACAATGGCAGAAATAGACCAGTGGTAACCAAAGAAGAAAACATAAATTGATAGTTCAGAGAAAATTGAACTTGATCAATCAATGCACAAGGAGGGAAACAAAGCAATGGTCAGAGAAATTTTGGAATTTCATTGAGATTTCAGTAGCGATAGAAATCTAACCTGTCGAGGTGCAAGAGAGTGGACTGGTGTCTTCTGCAGTTGTTTCATCAAGGTTTGTAGGTTCCACTTGGCACATCTTGGGAAGTCAGTTGTGTTACTGTCTTCCGAGTCAGTGATATTTGCATGTTCACATAGCCAATACTGTGATGAAAATTAAAGTAATTAAATTTTTCTAAACACACAAATTTGTAAGTATGATAACTACAAATTTGAATGGATATTATACTTACTAGCAATTCAATGACACACCCCGTAACTTTTTCTGGAGTTTTGTGCAATGCTATGATAGAATCAATCAATGTTGATGTGATTGTTTCTGGCCAATCATACTGTTTCATTGATTCAAGAGGTTTCACATACTTTATAAAAACCCACCATATTGAATTCCCACTTGTTGCAAAAAATAGGGCGAGACACAAGTACAATGTAACAATGATTGCTACATCTTTGAAGTCAGTTGGTTGCTTGCCTTTCATTGCTTTGACCAAGGCATTTTTAAGAACTGGACCAGTGAGCTTTATGTCCTTTTGGAATCTTCTCCTCAGGAATGCATATTTTGACTTTTTAGAGTACCTTAATGACATGGCTCCTTTACCTCCTTGCAAACCAAAAATCAAGGTAATGTCATTTGTTATAAAGGTCAACTTCTTTTTACCAACTGTGAATGCTTTTGTTTTTTCATTGTAACATTGGATTATTGCAACTACATCATCATCAAATTTTCTAGATTTCTTTGGATCCATCCTTCCAGTGGTTAGAGCTTGGATCAAATACCAGAATGGGGTCTTTTGAAGCTCTACAAGTTGGTTTGAATTGAATTTAAGTATTTGAAAAAAGAAGACAACAGATGAGAGGTTGGATCGGTATTGAATGCTGCAGTGAGCTCTCTTTCTTTGGAGTTTAACAAGTTTTTTGCCCCTTGAGCTTGAGTCTTTTGAAGTTGGTGTACTCATTTGGATGCTGGTTGCTTCATCACCTTGGACTTGTGTGTTTTGGCGAGGAGTTTGTGGTGTTTTGCTGTTGGTTTTTTATCTTAGATCATAAGAAGACTAAGAGAGTTGTTCTTTCTTGCTTGGTGTTTCCAGTGTTTTGCTGCTGGTTTTTTTTATCTTAGCTCATAAGAAGACTAAGAGAGTTTCTGTTTCTTACTTGGTGTTTCCGGTGTGTTGCTACTTTTACGTTTTGCCATTTCTAGACAATGATTAAAACATAAAGATGTCAACCTTAAATCCCAGAGAAATTTGAACATGTTAGAGAAAATTGGACATGTCAGAGAAAATTACAGATAAGAGAAAATTGGAGATGTCAGAGAAAATTTCAGATAAGGAAAAATTACAGAAAATTGGACATGCCAGAGAAGATTGGACATTAAAAATTGTCAGAGAAAATCAACAAAGAATCATGAACATGTGAGAGAAATTTTCAATAATTGTTAAAATTACATATAGAAGTAAACATACTAGAGAAAATGAATGACAGAGAAAAGTAAACGTGGCAAGCCAAAGAAAATTTTCATTCCACAATTAGCGAGATAAAATAAATAAAGTAATGTAAACATGTCACTGAAAATTACACCACATTGAAAGCAAGAATTGAACAAAATAAACATACCAGAGAAAAATACACATTCCGGAGAAAATTACACATTCTTGAGGAAAATTCCATTCCAGAGAAAATTCAATTCATAATATTAAAATGCCGGAGAAATTTATATACACAACCAGAGAAAATTAATCATGATAGAGACACACAAGGGAGGAAAGTGATGTGATGTGGTCAGAGAAAATTATAAATACCAGAGAAACCTAGACAGAGGCAAGAGAGTAATAGACATTCCATAGAAAAATACATATTCCAGATAAATTTACAAAGTAGAGAAATTCATAGACAAAATCACAGAAACATGTTCAAGAATAAGATCAACACACAGAGAAATAACTTTTTTTTTCAAAATACACCTGTCAGAGAAAATTTAAATAAGAAACATTCATTCCAGTCCATAATATTAAAATGTCAGAGAAAATTAAACATGATAGAGACACACAAGAGAGGAAAGTGATGTGATGTGGTCAGAGAAAATTATAAATACCAAAAAAACTTAGACAGAGACAAGAGAGTAATAGACATTCCAGAGAAAGATAGACATTCCAATTAAAAATACATATTACAGAGAAATTTACAGAGCATGGAAATTTATAGACAAAATCATAGAAACATGTTGAAAAATAAGATGAAAACACAGAAAATTGTTTTTTTCAAAATAAACATGCCAGAGAAAATTGGAAGAAGAAACATACATCAAGCAAAAACCAGAAAAATTCAAATGCCAGAGAAATTTACAGATAAAATTGCACAAACATGTTCAAGAATAAGTTCAAAACACACAGAAATAACTTTTTTCAAATTCAAGTAGTTTTTTATTGCGAAATTGAAACCCTAATTTATGGAAGGTTAATATAAAATGCAATTAACTGTGTTTCTAGAGAAAATCTGGTTGTATTGTATAAAAACTTACCAGAGTTAGGATGAAACTTGAATGACGAGCTGATATGGCCTGAGATGAAGATGCGACGTGACGATGATGAACTGAGATGACGATGAACGACGAACGACGAACAGTGAAAACGAGGTCAAAGAAATTTGTGAGGAAGGAATAGAAATGATTTTTGCAAAAGATAATGAAGCTCTAATGTCGATGGTGAAGATGAAATTGAAACCCTAGTTCTGCTGTACTGTTGTTCGTGAAGATGGTGGATGCTTGGAATGGAACTCAGACGTCAGAAAGTTTCGTTTCTGTGTTGATTTTGGGAAGGGTATTTTGGTCCACAAAATAATTAATAACGCGCGCCAAGTTGTTCAGGGACCTGATGCATTACTATTTTTTTTTTTGTCATTTATCCTCTAAATTATTATTATTAAGGACTTTAAAAAAAATTCCCTATTTTTTTTTGATAAACAAGTCATAAATTAAAAATAATTTTCTTTAGTTGTAATTGAAAAAATATGAAATTATATAATTTTTTCATATTATAAAATGTACGGGGTACATATTTTTCATATTTAATGATAATTAATGAAGTAAAATCTAATTAATTCACAATTTTGCCATCAAACTCTATTTATATTAAAATTTTATTTAAAATAGAATTTTGGGTTTCCAAATTTTCAGATTCTACAGTTTATAGTTGGATTTTTAACAGAGAGTTTGGTTTGTATTGCCAGCTATAAACCCTAGTGACCAAGTCAGGGGAAGAGAGAGAGAGAGAGAGAGAGAGACTGGAGATGGGAGTGGCGAGCAAAGCAGGGGACTGGGCATTCAAGGCCTTCACGGCGGGCCTCGGCGTCGCCACCATCTATCTCGCCGCCACCTTCTCCGTCAATGTCTACCGCGGCCTCTCCTGGCATAACGCCCAATCGGTCTCTCTCTCTCTCTCTCTCTCTCTCTCACACACACACACACACAACCCTATGATATTTGTCTGTAACTCTTGTTGGTGATGCTTTGTGATGATTATGCCTAATTTTTTGAGTTTGTTCTTCTTTTGAATTTGGGAAAAGTACTACATGAATCGATTTGGATTTGAAATTTTATTACTTTATTTCTCAAGTATATTCGTTATAGAATATGATTAGTCAACATTAAATTCGTGATTAATAGGTATAAACTTCACTAAAATTGTTTACAGTTTTGTGAGTTTAAGTGCTTTGGCTCTGAAATGGAGGTCCTTGGAGTGCTTTAACTTGAACTACCTGACATATTATTTGTTTCCTTTCCATTGCACCTGTGTTACATGGACCATTATCCTTCCCACCTCTGGTTTAGTAGTTCACATTCAAACCATGGGTTTTCATTCAATAGTTGATATCCGAAACACGAATGGTGTGGAAGTGTGAACTGAGCAAAAATGATTTGTGGAAATTGAATGACCCAGGAATGGTATATGTGTTGAACTCGAAGATTTTTTACATGTGATTATGGAAGAGGAAGAAGCTTCTCATATTTGATAGCAGAGTGGTTTTCTGCTTCTCATATCAAGGGGGAGATTAAAGCCTTCTTCTTCTTCTTCTTTCTTTGTTTATTAAATACAATTTTAGATATTAATGATTCATATATTATTACCACATCATGTGAATATAATGTATTTGAATCTTTCCATAGCTCTACCCTATTTTTGGAGGCATTTCAAGCTGAGTTCCATATCCCAAGACTTGGGGTTCAAGGAGATCCAATAGACAGACACCCATAGCGAACACGTGTACACAAGTCCATACAGAAAGAACCCTATCATCTCGCTTGACTTTTGCTGATGCTTTAATATCTCACGAATGCATGCCTTTTAACTGTCATTGTTTATTTCCTTCTAGCCAACTTATCTTTTTCTTGTTTGGAACTGGAAAAGTTGCTCTCTTTAACTTTTTCCTGTGTACGGATTATGTTCTAAATGTATCCCTCTTCTAACCTTTTCCATTCTAACTTTGTTTATTCTATCCATGGGAATGTTCCACAATGGATACTGCCTAGTGATTCATAGCACGGACATTGATTCCCTTGCCACGTTATCTTTTTTTTGATAAGCGAAATTTATTAACGGATGCAAAAATAATCTGTCATCCACAAAGAGAGAGAGAGAGAGAGAGAGACCACTATTGCACTCCCTCAAAACAGTCCAAGAAATGTCCTAAGCTGCAGCCCACAACTTCCTCAACTTGTAAGTAAATCAACCATTGAAGAAGTCATTACCCAAGCGATTCCATAAACAGACAAAAGTAAATTCCATCACTCACTAACCACCAGACAATATAGTGGATGATGATTAACACTTCCCCTGCCCTCTTACACATTCAATGCCAATCAATAGTCACTTTTCTCCTGTTTCCAATAGTTAAAGATAGCCTTGTGAATAGTTGTCCAAGCAAAAAATGTAAAAAACCAACCTAGGAAGAACCTTGCACCTAGAAATACCTCTCCAAGTAAGGAAGAGGTTGCCACCCCCTCTCATGTCCTGATTAAAGGAGCAAACTTGAAATTCTCTTTCTTCGATAACTAGAACATCATGAGTACCCCCATGACACCCCGAGCCATACAAGCAAGTGAGAAAAGGGAAAGGAAAAAAAAAAAAAAATCCTATCAAACAACTTCATTTATGCAATACCAACATGTAGTCCTGCAACGAAGTCATGATGATTTCATTGCTATCAAACACTGAGGACATACATTTCTGCCTCATTCTTCCTATTCAAGTTTAAAGGGCAATGCATAAGGAAATCTCAGGAGGTTTGTAGGTACTGGGCGCTTTTAACTTTCAAAGAACTCTTTAAACCCTTCATTGATGTGGTATATTTTGCATGCAGTTCTTTGGAACACTTCTTGCTTGAAACTCAGTGTTTCTGGATTACTATTGATTGGATTTTATTTGCTTCTCATTTGTAAAAGCTGTTGAACTATGTCTCTTCTCAGATTCTTGACCACTGGAGTGTTTTTGCTCTACCCCATAGTGTTGTTTTTGTTTTGTTTATTCTAACGTTAGGCTATTGTATTCGTGTTTTCCAAAGAGCTCCCTGATGTATTGCTCATTTTCTGCAGAAAATCAAGGAGGGAGGATCTAACAACCAGAACCCATAATAATTTTTTGCTGTTTATAACTAGATCATATGTATTAAGTTCAATTGTTCAAGTGAACATTGTGAGATTTATGCAATATTTTAATCTAGTGATTAGGTATTTTTGGCCTAACTCTTGCTTGCTCAATTTTCTTTTTTCATCTATTTTGGTAAAATTGTAAGTGGGCCACCAGACAATTGCTTTGAACAAATATCAAACAAGAACAACATTTGAGTGGTGTTTTCATGTGCGTTATGTTCTGTGTGAATGAGTAGTTTTGGTCTTGCCTTGTTTCAAGAAAATAGATGGCTTTTCACTATTGCTCTATTACAATCTATTTTCCTAGTTTAATGTCCTCATAAATTGTTTTTGGGTGAATAA
Source organism: Camellia sinensis (assembly GCF_004153795.1). Classification (NCBI taxonomy): domain Eukaryota; kingdom Viridiplantae; phylum Streptophyta; class Magnoliopsida; order Ericales; family Theaceae; genus Camellia; species Camellia sinensis. The sequence continues at coordinate 12,171 of NW_021028070.1, forward strand.
TGTCCTCATAAATTTAGTTGTTTTGTTCATTCTTCTTATAATTTGGGTGGAATTGTCACATGTTACAATTTGATCCAAGAGCATAGTTGATCAAGAGGTAGTTTCTTTGGGCATGAGATCTTTTGTCCCTGAATACTTAAAGGGTAAATTACACTTACACTTTCTGAGATTTGAATTTAATACATATTACTCGATGTTTGGAAAATTATACTAACTCCTTTATCATTGTAATTATTTAGACGGAATGAAAATATTGAATTCATGCACTCTCTTTTTTCTTGTTTTGCTTTATTTTATTTATTTTTGATAAATTACAAACATACCCTCTAAGGTTTATTTAAATTACAAATTACTCCTGTGGTTCTAGAAATTACATCATGCCCCTTAAGTTTTCTAATTTCATAACAAATAGATCTTTTTATTAATAAATCATCAAGTTAATTAACAGTTTTTAATAATGTTAAAATTTTATTTCAATTAATAATTTAGATAATTTTATTATTGTATAGGCGAACAGTTAGAAATTTTACTTTTTTAATTAATTAAAATTCTGATAAGGACGTATTTGTAATTTTTCAAACTGCAGGGACAATTCGTATTTTAAGTAAATTTTGAGGAGTGTATTTGTAATTTATCTTATTTTTTTCAACGTGATTTCCTCTGTTTTTTTATTATAAGAAGTTGTATTTTATATAAGTAGAGGATTTGTAAAATAAAACTATTAGACGAGAGGAAATGTAATTTTCAAAATATTAAGAAGTGAGATGTAATTGAACTAAATTTTAGTAGGTGTAAGTGTAATTTATCTTTAAAAGCTATTAAATTATGTCTTTAGATTACCGCACTAATAAATTTTAATATAATTCAGTAGCAGCAAGTTTTTAAGAGGACAGAATATTTGAGAAGAGAAGATGGATAACACTTTTTGGCTTCGCTTTCAACAAGAATAAGCAAGCTTGCCATGTATAATATTTTTTGTTTCCTTGTGAAATTTTTTGATCTCATTATATACACATGTTTAATCACGCCATTATAACAAACCTCCAGTCTCATTTCAAATCAGGTAATATTTCATCAACAAAAAATGGAAAAGAAATGAAAGAAAGAAAACTTAAGGTTGCGTTTAATAGAGTTTTTAAATATAATTTGAGAATATGAGTTATATTTAAAGAGTTTTAAAATTATGATTTGAATGTAGAAAATTTGTTTGGTGAATGAGTTTTGAAAAGAGTTTTTAAATTGAGTGATATGACATAATTTTTATGTAAAAATTTACAACTCATAACCAAAAACATAACCTAAAATTCTATTTAAAACTCATAAAATTTTTTTAAAAAAAACATTAGAAAATATTTTTTTTTAACATATAAAAATAATAAGTGCAAAATAAATAAATAAATAAAAAATAAAAAAATTTCAAGGACATTGTTCCGGTCAACCGGCCGGACATACGGGTACACAAATTTTCTAACGCGGGTGTGAATGTGTTTTAAAAACTGTAAACAAACGCTGCATTCAAACTAAATGGTAGAATCATATTTCCAAAGTTGTACCAAACACATCTTCTCTATACAAGACAATACATCAAAACCACTTTTTCTGGTCTACAGCATGATGTTTTAGGCTTAACTTTCAACTGTAAAAAGTTCTAATTTTGAGTGCTTGAAATGTTTGTTTAAGGTCTCTTTGGTGTTGGGGGTGGTCTACCCCCTTTTGTGCGTTGTTTTGCCTTGTTTTAAGCCATCACTTTAGGCCTTTGTAATCACCTTTGTTTGGCCTCTTCACCACTGAATTCCAGAGAAATTTTAGTGGTGGAAAGTGTGGAGGTTGCCCCCCCTCCTCTTCTCTTATGTGCTTGTGTTGATGGCTCATCAAAGTAGCATGTTTGTTAAGCTTGTTTTGGCTTGTTCTCGGCCTATTTTTGGCCTTATTTCAATATGTCATACCTCTGTTTTGGCGTACACACTTTGCTCACTTTGTGTATCTATCGCACATGTTCACTAAGATTGCATAATTTTCTTACATCCTTTCTACATGAAATGTAGTTCAGTCTATAATTCCCAAGCGTGGCATGTTTACTTATTTGCTTGTGTACGAGTTTCCTGTAGCATTTCTTTGCATAACATTTGCATCAAGATGTTTCATTACAGCCCTCTTTGCATAATCATAAGTTATGCTCTTGCATCGTACATGTCATTTGCATTTTGCCCCTGCCTGTGGGCGCATCTATTTTGTTATCTTGCCCGTTTGTCTGAGTCTTCGGCCTTGTCAAAAATGGGTCGTCTCTGGGGCTTTGACATTCACTCCCGTCCCTTCGTGACTTTTGAGTTCTGTCAAAGAGGGCTAACTGTAGACACGCCATTTTTGACCGTCCTCAAGACTTGGATGTGTTTGCAGGTACATCCAGCAACAAGTTTGATTGTTCGTCGAGCACTCGAATTTCACAGCGAAACGTCACAGGTTTGAGCTTTACAAGCCCTGTTTCATTTCTACCCCATTTTTGGACCATGCTTTGGTCTCTCCCTAGTGCTTGTTTTAGTGCACTGCCGACCATGATCAAGAGTTGTCGGCCATGGTATCTGCCCTGCCGACCACAGATAGGCCATGCCGGCCATCAATGAGGCACTGCCGTCTACCATTATTTCAATAGATGTATTTTAGATATTTTGAGTTAGCTGTGGCTCACTGAGTCATTCTCCATACACGTGTATGGAGGGATGGAGGCAAGTTTCAAGCTTGTCAAGCAAGCTTTTGCTTGCATTGCATATATATGGGAAGCTCTCTCTCCCTTCTTAGAGGTTCAGAATTTTGAGAAGAAAATTTTGACTCTCTTTCTAGAATTCTCTCCCTCCCTCTCTATATTATGCTCTATAGTGCTTGAAAGTGAGCTTTCTTCACATTTTTGCACACAACCTCTTAGCCAAACACTCCTACCTTGTTGCTAAGGTGCTTGAGGGTCTTGTGGGAGCATCAAAAGTTGGTTTTGGCTTAGAAGTTACTGGTTTTGTTGCTGTGCTTCAAGGGTAAGCCTTTTCCCCTTTTAAGCTTGTTTTTGTATACTCTCTTAGCCACCTTTGCATGTTGTTTTAGGCTTGGTTGTTAATTACAAATACCTTTGTTTTTAAGTGTTAAAAATGGTTGTTTAAAGCCTTGTTTGAATTAGGGGTGGTCTACACCCTTTTGTGGCTTATTTTGCTTTGCTTTGTGCTATCTCTTAAGGCCTTTGAGATCACCTTTTCTTGGCCTTTTAACCACTGAATTCTAGAGGAATTTCAGTGGTGGAAAGTGGGTTTTGGACCCAAAATAGGTGGGGGTAGTCCCCCCCCTTTGTATCTTGTTTGTATGTATTGATGGCCTATAAAATAAGCATGTGTTTCTACTTCTTTGTGGCTTTGTTCAAGCACTTTTTTGTGAATTTTTAGACCTTCCATAACTCTATTTTTGGCTTGTTTGATCATTGGTTCCTTGCTCTTTGTACTTGTAGTGCAATCCCACTCATTAGCCTTGTATGCTTAGTGTTTTGGCCTATTGTTCTAGCTTGTTTTGGCTCTATTTTAGCATGCTTTTGGCCTTGATTTAGCATGCTTAAACTCTATTCCAAGTGGTCTTGGTCATGTATGTCTTGCCTTGTAGGGATATAGTGTAATTGGCTTCACTAGTCTTGAGCTTTGAGGCCCTTAGCATGCTATATTTGTGATGTGTGCATGATATGGCATCATTTGGTAGGTAATTTCAGAGCTTATATCTTTGCCATACTTCCACTTAAATCACTCTTTCAATGCTTTTGAAAAGTTGAGCATTATGTCTTGTTTGTGAGCCAATACATGAGCTTATTTTTCTTGTCATCTATGCTACAAGTCTAGCATGTTTTTGCCACTATTTTGACATGCCTTACATTTGTTTTGAATGGTTAGGGTCATTTGAGCATTGCTTAGTATGGTTGTAGTGTAAAGGGTCTTGACTAGCTTTGAGTTTTGGGGCCTTTAACATGTTGTGCATGTGATGTTTGCATGGTATGGAACCATTTAGCATGTAATTTCAGTGCATATAGTGTAGTCACACTCTCATATACTTCACCCCTTCATTGCTTTTGAGGATTGTGTATCATGCCTTGCTTATAGGCCAACTTGTGTACATGTTCTTCTAGCATTTTGAGCTTCCATTTCAATATGATTAAGCCACTATTTTGGCATGTTTAACCTCTATCCGAGGTTGGTTTAGTCATTTAAGCTTGGTATTGCATGCCTCTTGTGAAATGCTCTTTACTAGCTTTGATGTTTTTGGCCTTCAATATGTTATGCTTCATTGTTTGCATGCCTTAAGGTCTTTAGCATCCCATTTCAGTGCTGAAATGTATACCATTACATGCCATCTTTCATTTGTTGTGTCACCTTTGAAAGTGGACTTAAGCCCTTTGTTCGTTTGAGCACGAAATTGAGGTATTCATGCCTAATAGTTTTAGCCTTCTCTTAAGGGTTTCTACTAACCAACGGCATGATGCTTCTTTCATGCTCAAGAAGCTTGTGGCTTGGACCCTCTTTCCAATTAGAGGACTTCTCACTTTTGGACTTAACTGGTTAAAGGATTAATAGGTAATCTAAAATGAATAAACAAAATGAATCAAAGTAAAACATGCCAAGATAACATGTTTGTGATGCATTGCATGTGTTTGGATTGGACGTTAATCCAAAAATGAGAAATGAGGGACGTTTCATACTCAAAGTGACGAAACGTTCCTCATTTCTTAGTCGCTAACACCTTTGATCGTGCATGATAGGGTGGAGGCTCATCGAGTCTATTTGTGCATTCATTGACTTGCACAAACTTGGCTTCTCGGCCATCGTGCATTGTGATGCTCGGTTGGTGGCCCAAGAGTCGAGTACCACACTCCTTTGAGCTTGAGAAATAATAAGGAGGGTGGTTGTACATACATACCCTGCAAATACCTTGCCTTGCGCTTGTTATACTCTGTTTATAGTAAAATTGGAGTGTGCAGGAGCAAGTGGCCTACAGCTTCCTTTGGTGGCTGACAGCTCTCAGGCTCTGAGGTGGTCCAAAGTTGTTCTGGTTCTGGAGCAGAAACAACCTGGAGATTGGTTCGGTGTTCAGGATTAAGGCGAATGCAAAAAGAGGCAACTTGTGGCAAGGCGACGGATTTTCGGGAGGAAGTCGATTGAGCATGCATGCATCCCTCGCCCTCGAGGCCTTTTAACTGTTTTGCTTAGATGGTTAATTTGTTGGTTCTGTACTTAAATAGTTAATGTGCTTAGCTAATCGGTTTGTGTTGTAATAATTAGTTAACTAAGAATAGTTAATTAGTTTTGTTTAGTTTGATTAACTTAGCTTAGATTAGCTTAGCTTATTCATTTGAACCCTCCGTCGAGAGGGCGTATTGTTGTAATAAGTGTGCGTGTGTGTGTGAATGTCTTCCAACCCCACGTCTTTCTCCCTTTCACTTATCCGCTTTCGGTGGTTAGATTACGGCATATTTCAATTAGCATACTTTATGCTTTGCATGCGTGCATCATTCATTTGTCTTGCATGTACCGGGCTCAGTGCATCATTCAAACTGCATCGTATTTCAATTCCTATTTGAATACATGTATCAAGTGTTGCATTCATATGCCATCTTAGGTAGCTGAGCCTATCTCATTGCATTTTGCACGTGTTGCATTAGGCATTGTTAACATAGTTAGGATCATGCATATTTCTAACTAGTTTCCTGTTTTGGCTTGGAGTACACTGTAAGTGTTTATGCTTTAGCATACTTACATGTGTGTAAATGATTTCCATGACAGCATGCTTGCCATGAGGCTATTTGCTTAACTACTATAACTGAATGAATGCCTGTGGATGAAGGCTTGATTGCTTGAATTAGAACAATTCATTAAAATGTGAGTTTTAAGCCCACTTGGAGTGGCAAATCATCATGTTTTAAGCTCACCTTGTTTTGTGGCAAATCCGCATTTCTAAAGCCCACTTGAGGGTGGAAAATTCAAACCATTTTCAAAAACAAACATTGAATTGTTTTGTTCCAATTTAGGCGATCTACTCTATACTTGTATGTTGCACGCATCACATAGTAAGTTAGATAATAATCAGAATAAGAATACATGTATTTTCAAAAACAACATATCATGTTAGTAGAGGCCGATCTTTGATCGGGAGAGCAAGGGTGCTCATTTCAGGACCTTCCCCTCTCGTACCCAAGTTCCTGAGCCAAGGCAACTTTGGTGATGACGGACATGTGGCCTTAGGCACGAGTCAGGGTTTCCTAAATTTTTCAAAATAAAATATTTAGGTGGCGACTCTGTAATATGGCAAAGCAATCCATGTTTGGCGATTTTTGATTCAAAATTGATTTTTCAAAATGATTTGCCGGATTTGAACTTTTTGGTGATTTATCAGTCTTACATTGCACTTTGTGAGATTAGATTCAGAACCGTGACAAGAGTCTGAACTGTAGTAGCTAGAACCCAATTCGCACCATCTCCGAAAGGGGAGCGCGGGAAGCGAGTTCGGGCACGCTACAGATACGTTGAGGCGTTTTGAACAAGAGAGAATCAAGGATGAAGATAGGGCTAGAAAAGCCAAGGCCCCTGCGGGGACAGAATGTGCTGCGAGCACAAGAACAGCTGCAGCTGAACCAGACAGCTGTCTGTCAGTTACCGATGGGATGTGGTGAGAAGACGACAACTTATGTCTTGCCCACACTGACGAGGACTGGGGGTAGAACCAACCAGATGACACCTGGTATAATGAGGAGGTCGACCATATGACCCGAAGTGGGCGGTACTTCAAGTCCCCACACTTGGACCGGCCGGAGACGTTCGAGAAAGACAAAGAAGCCGAGAGGCAGAAAGAAAAGCTGCTAGAGGAAGAAGCTGTGCTAAAACAACTAAAGAAAATTCAAGCAGACGTCTCCAACTGGGGACTGCTTATGGCCTCGAGGGTTCACAGACAGGCCGTCCTTACAACCATGGATAGGGCTAAGCTTTCAATTGATACCACACCCGAGTAGTTGGTGGGGTTGGTTTTCGTGGGTGGAGCTTCACCGACCTTGACCTTCACTGACAAAGAACCACCGCCTAAGGGCTCTGATCATAACAAGTTGCTCTATATCTCTGTGGAGTGTAGAGAGAAACGGATACCGGTGGTCTTGGTCGACACAGGATCTGCAATCAATGTATATCCGTCGAGAACGGCGTATACTATCGAGTTGAAGCCCGCGGATTTCGCGCCTACAACCCTGGTAATACGGGCCTATGATAACACCAGTCAGGAGGTGATGAGGACGGTATAGATCAAGACTCAAGGTGGCCCGGGATAGCAAGATATTGAGTTTCATGTCTTGGATGTACCAGCAAGCTTCAATCTACTCCTTGGGCGACTGTGGCCGCACCAGGTGAAAGCTGTCTCTTCCACCTTACACCAGATGTTGAAGTACCACCACGGGAAGGGGGTGATAATTGTTTTTGGGAACTTTTCAATACATCCGCCGCCAGAGCCAGTACTGGAGATTGAGCGCAGCGTGGAGGATGTATTTTTGTCGGGATTCACCTTGGCTAAGGCTCTGGTCGTATAGGATATGCTGGCCGTTCATGAGGGGCTATACGTTAGTGCACAATCTATCTACCTCATGAACAAGCTTCAACACATGCCCAGAATGGGATTTGGACGAAGTGACCGAAAAGACGTCGCAGCATCGGCCGAAGTACCGCACAATCCATATACCTTTGGCCTAGGTTATCTACCTACCAAAGAGGGTTGGGTGAGGAAAGGAAGAGAAATGGCCGAAAGAGCCAAGGCGAAGCAAGCTAGGAAGCACTATGAGTTGGTGCACAGACCTATCCAGGGGACCCTGAACGGACACTTCATCCGGGAGGGGGAAGATTTCCCATTTTGCGGCTTTCCAGAGCCATGGTTGAATTCAGAGAGGCAGAGCTTGCTGGGTTTTGAGATCTTCTTTGATTTGCAATTGTCAGGGGATGAAGTTGCTGAAGAGCAGACAGACCCACCAGTTGAGGCTAAGCAGTGCAAGGAGGAAGATTCCGAGAGCACAAAAATTGAGATGGGGGTAGCGTTGGCTTGTCTCCTCTTAGATCCTCAGATCGTACCGGAGTGCTTGGGGGATAACTTCTCAGTTTCCATGATCGGGGATCAAGCGACTGTGGCCCACCTTTTGGCATTCTCGATGCATCCATCGCACCGTCCCTCGTTTGGCAGTACGAGAAAGGCTTTTTATCGAGCAGTTATGGGTCAGGTAGTGAACCAGAATCTGATTCCACAGAGTCTATGGAGTCGAAATCAGATTCCAGTTCTTCTAAGTCAGAGTTAGGTATTCCTGGAGGTGATAACTCGAATGCCACTGTCCTGTCCAGGTCGTCTTTTTCTTTTTCCTTTGAGTCTGTTATAATTGAAGGATCAGACGGGCTGGATGTTATCAATGAGAATTGTACAGCTGTGGCTTCTGAGTACATTTCTGTGCCTTTAGTTTATTGCATTAATCAGGATTTTCAAAATTTTGATGAAAACGACGAGGAAGAAATTCCTCCAATTTTAAAGCATTTGATTGAACAAGAGCAGGAGAGGTTTGTAAAATCTTTGGTTGATAAAATCACCTCAATTAATGTTGGTATTGAGAAGGACCCGCGGCTGGTCCAGATCGGGTCCACGTTGTCTTCAGAGGAACGCGAGCGCTTAGTCACTTTATTAAAAGATTTCAAAGATGTTTTCTCGTGGTCCTACAAAGACATGCCTGGAATTGATCCTGAGATTGTACAGCACCGGATACCTCTTGACCCAAAGGCCCGACCTGTTAAGTAGAAGCTCTAAAGGATCCGCCCGAACTGGGCTCTGAAGATCAAAGAAGAGGTCACCAAGCAGATTGATGCAGGGTTCCTGTTGGTATCTGAATACCCTACTTGGCTAGCCAATATAGTTCTGGTGCCGAAGAAGGACAGCAGAATTCGAGTATGTGTAGACTTTATAGATTTGAACAAAGCCAGTCCGAATGACGACTTTCCTCTGCCGCATACCGATGAATTAGTGGGCATGCGTTGCTCTCATTCATGGATGGGTTTTCAGGCTACAATCAGATTTTGATGGCCCTCGAAGACAAGGAGAAGACTGCTTTCACTACCCCGTGGGGAACTTACTGCTATAGGGTGATGCCGTTTGGTTTGAAGAATGCCAGGGCTACGTATCAACGGGCTGCGATTACGATCTTGCACGATATGATCCACAAAGAGGTTGAGGTATACGTGGACGACATGATTGTCAAGTCCAAGGAAAGAGAGGGCCACTACACCGTCTTGCAAAAAATTTTCCAACGGATCAGAGAGTATCGGTTACGGCTGAACCCTCAGAAATGTATATTTGGTGTTACAGTAGGAAAAATGCTGGGGTTCTTTATCACACAAAGGGCCATCGAGGTCGATCCTTCCAAGATTAAGGCCATCTTAGAAATACCACCACCAAGGACTGAAAAGGAGGTGCGAGGCTTTCTCGGTAAAGTGCAATTCATAAGACGGTTTATTGTAAAATTAACCTTAACTTGTGAACCATTGTTTGGTCTCCTGAAGAAAGGAAAGAAGCTCCAATGGAATGACCGATGCCAATTGCTTTCGAGCAGATCAAGCAATATCTATAGAACCCACCTGTGTTGTCACCGCCGGAGCCGAGGAAACCGTTGATATTGTATATGTCAGTAACCGAAACAACAATGGGATGCATGCTTGCACAAGAGTCTGAGGACAAAGTGGAGAAGGCTATCTACTACCTGAGCAAGAAAATGCTGGAATATGAGACCCACTACACGCCACTAGAAAAGGCTTGTCTGGCCTTGGTATGGGCTACCAGGAAGTTGAGGCACTACCTGTTAGCTCACACTGTAATACTGGTTTCGAGATTAGATCCCATCAAATATCTCTTCTAGAATATCTGTTCCTGGATGAGGCCATTTTCCATGTTGAGGAAGAAACCTGGACTATGTACTTTGATCGAGCATCAAACCAATACGGGTATGGGATAGGGGTGTTGTTGATAGCACCCAACAATTTCCACATACCCTTAGCCTTTAAGCTCCGGTTCAAGGTATCGAATAATGAAGCAGAATATGAGGCATGTATTGCTGGACTAGAAGCCGCCTTGGAACTAGGGGCAAAACAGTTGGTTGTCATCGGGGACTTGAACCTCATTGTATCTCAAGCTAAAGGAGATTGGAAATTTAAAGAAGAAAGAATGAAAATCTATCACCAGACCTTGGACATTCTGATTCCTCGGTTTGAAAAACTGAACTTCGCTCATCTGTTAAGAGAGAACAACAGGTTCGCTGATTCATTAGCAACTCTATCTTCTATGATAGACACCCCTTTTGGAGTCCGGATGCATCCGATCATCATTGAACAGAAATTCGTATCGGCCTACGAGCTGATTGCTACCATAGATGAGTTGCAAGATCAAAATCCCTAGTATCATGACATCTGGAACTTCTTGGAAAAGGAAGCTTATCCACCAGGGGAAAATGCCAAAGATAAGAGGGCAATTCGAAGAATGGCTGTTCAGTTCATCATCTGCAGGGGTAAACTGTACAAGCGGGGTCATCTGGGGATGCACAAACTGTGTGTTGATGTTGAAGAGTCTGAGCGCCTGATGGAGGCCATACATAGAGGAGAGTGCGGAGCACACATGAACGGGGTGATGCTAGCCTGGAAGATCCTTAGACAGGGTTATTATTGGTCAACCATGGAGGAGGATTGTATTTACTTTGTTCGGCGATGCCACAAATGCCAGATCCATGCAAACCGCATGAATATTCCGCCGTCAAAGCTGTACAACATGACTTCACCATGGCCGTTTTCAGTCTGGGGGATTGATGTGATTAGAGCAGTCACTCCAAAGGGGTCCAACGGGCATGAGTATATTCTGGTAGCGATAAACTACTTTATGAAGTGGGTTGAGGCCCAATCTTATGCGGTGTTGAAGGCATCGCATGTTGCTAAGTTCATTAGGAACAACATCATCTGTCGCTATGGAGTCCCGAGTGAGATTATTTCGGATAATGGTTCCCACTTCAAGAAGGAGGTGATCGACTTGTTGGAGAAATACAACGTGGATTTTCAAAAGTCATCCATATATCGGCTGCAAACCAACGGAGCCGTTGAGGCTGCCAACAAGAACATCAAACACATTCTGCAGAAGATGGTGGAAACCTACAGGGACTGGCCAGATAAGCTGTCATTTGCTCTTTGGGGCTACCGGACTTCAATTCGAACTTCTACTGGGGCAACTCTGTATTCCTTGGTCTATGGGATGGAGGCTGTTCTACCTATCAAAGTTGAGGTTCCATCATTGCGGGTAATGGCTGACTGCCAGATTGCTGAGGTAGATTGGCAGCAGAGCAGATTTGAAGAACTCATGCTGTTTGACGAGAGAAGGCTGAAAGCACTGTATCACGTCCAGGGTTATCAACGAAGAATTGCCAGGGCTTTCAACAAGAAAGTTAAGTCCAAGAATTTGAAAGAAGGGGATTTGGTGCTTAAAGACAACCGAGCTCCCATCCACGACCCTAGGGGCAAGTTTAGACCCAATTGGACTGGTCCTTACATCATCAAGTCTATCTGGTCTAGTGGAGTTGTCATTCTGATGGATTTAGATGGCCTTGAGTTCTCCCAGCTGATCAACATGGACAAGTTGAAGAAATACTATCCCTGAGAGGCTCGCTTGGCCAAAAACCCAAAAGGGCGACCTAAGCAAAAGTTAGAGCACAAAAAATTTGAAATAAGAAAAACTGAGCTCGCAAGGTTGAAGACCCGGAAAGGGCGGCCTTGGAAAAAGTTAGAGCGCAAAAGAAAAGTGTTAATACATGAGTGAACCTGAACCGAACCACATAAGGCTTGATTCCCATCTTTGAGATACGTAGGCAACTTCATTCTGAAGTCTAGCCATACACTTCCTAATCCACTTTGTCCATGTGATCATGTTGGTCATCTTTGTCCATTCTACATCCAAGTGCTCGGTTGTAATCTCCAGTGCAGCGCTATTCAGACAAGGGGCAACTTTCTAGTTGCTTGGATCCGAGGTTGTACATCTCAGTGATAGATCTCAAGCATGTCTAGTTGTGATCCATATCGAAAATGGTTTTGAAAAGTTTAATAAAAGTTGATTTTGTTCAAATTAACATTTTTACGACTTAGACCATTTTTAGACCATAACCGAATATTTTCAGTACCCACAACCTTCAATTACTTTGATTTCAGTACAGAGTTCTCCTATTCTTGAATACAAATTGAAGTTGCTTTTTTATTACATTCATAAAGAAAACTTGAAAGTACTGATTAAAGCAAATAAACAAGGGGCATGGATAAGTCAAGTGTTCCTACGTCCCCTCCCAGAGCTTGTGGAAGCCTCTGATGCCAAAGTAGGCCCAGTCTGCGCCTCTTCATCGAGCCAAGCTATGCACTCGTCAGAAAGGGTGCAACTGAAAGTGGGAGTGGGGGCCAGAAGCTCTCTTGTCCTCCATGCTGTGGCATATCGAGCCAGATGTGAGCCTCGGACTAGAAATGCAGCAGGGTACTCCACCCCATCTTCCAGGCAAATCTGATCATGCCCAAACTGACGTCGAAATCTGAATGGGAAGTAGAAGACATAGTGTGTCAGGCTGATCAGCTGAATGCCTGGCTAGTGAGATATGTTGCAGCTCATCGTCGGCAGATTAAGCTAGGGGCAGCGCCAAACAATGTTGACAGTGGATAGGCTGCACATCCATTCGCACCACCATCCCTCGTCTGGGGCGTCAACTAGTCATTGTCGGAAGAAATAGCCGCATGCTAAATATGCTAGGCATGAGTCCACTACTTTCAACTTATCCATTAGCCATATCTGGGGAGGGATAAAAACAAGAGAGATTAAAGAATAGAGAGGTGTACGTGGAGAGAAAAGAAAGAAAAGGGTTTTGAGAGAAAAACAGAGCCTAAGTGCCGAGTGATGTGAGACACACATTTGAGAAGGGTGGGAAACATTACATGCAGCAGTAGTGGACTCCCCGCAAATCTAGTTGTCTCCCGACGATGGAAGGCATCCAAACCTATCAGTGTCTCAGGTAGTGTCATGGCAATGCAACTCTTGCCCTCCTTCAAGCCTTGGGCAACCTCAATCAAACGGATATTGGATCCTCCGAAGCCTGGGGCAAGCAAGAAGTGAGACAACATGCATAAACAGAGGGCGTGTCGTTGAAAACTCTGCCAAAGATGGTCGCCGCGATCACCGGCGTCAGAAAATCAATAAATCAAGCTGGGGATGTCCAACTTCCCGTCGCGAATCAAAGACCAAGCATCATGCAAAGTGAGCCCACATATCCGTCCTAAGGCTCGGATGTGGCCGAAACAGAATTGGGGCAAGATCTCTTCATCGCGCTGAGATTCCATTAAAGCTTGGAAATCTTCAAAAGTGGGACACATCTCTTGTCCGCCAAAGCTTACCGGGTTCCAACACCTAGCCGCGGCATGGAGGAACGGAAAACGCAGCACGGTGCGGCTCAGCGTGAATAGTGCATTTATTCTGAAACTCTGGAAGTTTAACTTTTTCGAGCCATCCAAGTTTGCAATCCAATTTGTGAGGTTTTGGGCAAGAAATGCTTCCATTTGGGGCAAAAACAGTGTTGAAATGGAGAAACCACGAAGTTGGAACCTTTGTAGAAGATAAGGTGTTGAGTGGAAGATAGGTGGCAACAATCTAGAGACTTTCTGCTTAGGTAGCGGACCGGCCAAGTTTTGTGGCCGACCGACCATTTTTATAGCCGATCGGCTAGTTATGGTGGATGATGGCCGGTGGCCTCCTACTTTGGCCGATGGCCTCTCTTTTTGCTCTCTGAGTTGTCTATGTGTTGGAAGTGTTGACAACTTGTGTCCTGTTCCACTTTGGATGCATCTTTGTGACGATTTTGCGAAGTCATACCTGTGTTGTTTTAATTTGTTTATCGAGTTGTTGCAATTTTGTTTATTGAGTTGTATTTACGTTGATTATTAAGTTCTTGTCTTGCTTATCGTGTTGTATTCACATTTGAGTAGCATATCAAGTCCTAGTTCTGTTTATCGAGTTGTTTTGTTCTTTCAGTTGACGGTCGGTTCACCACCTGATTAAGACAATATAATTTGAATATGCAATTTTCAAACAAAGTTCAATCTCATTTTCATGCTGTGCGATTTTATGCGATGCCTTGAATGAAAAATGTAACACTTTTTAAACAAAAGCTATTTTCATTCCATCATGGTTTTTTTTGCAAAAGAGTACAAGTTTTAAAGAAAAACAAAGCTGTCTAAGGTTGTACAATGTGCAAAACCTACTAGCAAAAAAGTGAAATAAAGCAAAAGAGCAAAAGCATCTAAATCACCCCCGGCCACCTCAAGATCGAGAGGCCGTCCTCGCCTTCTTCCTGGGCATGGCCTTAGAGTTGTCACCATCAACGCCGCCGTCTGCATCTGAGCCGGAGTCGGCACCAAAACCATCTCTGCTCCCCTCGCGGAGCCATCTCCAGCCTCATCTCTGCCCTGAGATGACGCTGACTATGGGCACGCCGGCTCCTCGTCAAACTCATCATCATCTAGGGTAGGCTCTCGTGAGCTACTCCTAGTGTGAGTACGCCTAGCTCTGCTTCGGCTGTGCGCCGACGTCCCTCCTCTCTCTCTCCCTGCTGCTCGGGGAGGCACTGAAGGTCCCGCTGAGGCACCCACTGTGGTCGGTGTCTAGAATGGGGCCTGAAAAGAACATATTGGCAAATGCATCAGTTATGCTATGCAAAGCTGAGTATGGTATCAAATGCAATATATGATTACAGTGTGTGAATGCTGTGAGCAGCATATGAACGCCGTGATCGGTGAATGATTGCAGTGTATGAGGGCCGTGGCCAGTATATGAGATGCAGTGTATTGCTGCCGTGAGTGGTATATGAGTGCGGTGTATCAAATACAGTATTGATAATGTGATGCATCAGATCAGTATGGAGGAGGTTGAAAGAACTTACTGGAATACCGTAAATACTGAGCAGGTCCATGCTCTTCTACAGCATCCCATCACTGAAGCCGACAGCTCCAGAGCTTGCCCAGTGTACTCTATGGAAGCCTGCAAAAGTGTAAAGGTAATTAGTAATCTGCGGGATATCAATTGAGATGAAATGAATGTACAGAATGTAACGTATAGCATATACCGGGGTCGAGCCTCGAACTCCGATGAGCTCATGATCAGCTGGGGGAGGAGAGATCGGAATCTGATAAGTTTCTCTAGCCTGTCCTCGGCATGTCATAGTAGTGGGTAGGTCTGGCCACCCCGCCCTCTATCTCCTCTGAGAACCTCTCCTATCATGGGCCTAAGTCGCCCTAGATCCTCCCACTCGTCCTGCTACGGCTACAGGTTTGTCTCTCTCACCTCGGTGAACACTGGCTAGAGGTGGCATAAGATATGTCTAGATAAAGACGTTATAGTCGCCGTCGAGCCTGAAGAAGTCGGCATCCCAGCCTCTGGTGAAGTCGATCATCTCCTGCTCAGTGTACCTCTCTGTGATCCTCATGTAGGTGGGAGGTGGCATCGGGACTATCTGCTCAGGCAAACTGAGGCTCTATTGCAAGAAGCGCTCTCCCTAGTACCATGCCCGACAGACCGGACCCTCGAGCAATAGCCGAAATCTAGAAGCCTCTCGAGCGCCCACAAGCTGATCTCTAACTGCGTCAGGCAGCACTGCCCAGGGCTACCAGGTGATCTGCAAATGACGGATATACAGGTTGTTATCTGCTATTGAAAGTGCAATATGAAACAAAGCTCAGATAAACTGTAAGGTTTGGAATACCTCCGCTGCGGCTACAGTGTCAAAATATCAGCGACAGAATGAGAAAGACTCTCACGGCCTCCGCTCGCACCTCACGTCTGTAGACGGCCCGAACTTTCTCCGCGCGCCCCCCTTTCGGAGAGGGCGCGGATTTGATTCTAGCTACTGCAGTTCAGACTCCCATCACGGTTCTGAATCTAATCTCACAAAGTGTAATGTAAGACTGATAAATCACCAAAGAGTCCAAATCCGGCAAATCGTTTTGGAAAATCGATTTTAATCAAAAAGCGCCAAACATGGACTGCTTTGCCAGATTTCAGAGTCACCACCTAAATATTTTGTTTTGGGAAATTTAGGAAACCCTGACTCGTGCCTAAGGCCACGTGTTCGTCATCACCAAAGTTACCTCGACTCGGGAACTTGGGTACGAGAGAAGAAAGTCCTGAAATGAGGACCCCCGCTCGCCCGATCAAAGATCGGCCTCTACTAACATGATATGTTGTTTTTGAAAACACATGTGTTGTTATTCCGGTTTATTAACCTAAGTTACTATGTGATGCGCACAACACACAAGTATAGACTAAATCACTCAATTTGGAACAAAACATCTCATGTTTGTTTTTCGAAAATGGTTTGAAGTTGCTACCCTCAAATAGGCTAAAAAGCGGATTTGCCACCCTCAAGTGGGCTTAAAACATGATTTGCCACAAACAAGTGGGCTTAAAACGCACATTTTGATGAATTGTTCTAATTCAAGTAATGAACCCTTCATCCACAGGCATTCATGCAGTTATAGCAGTTAAGCAAATAGCCTTATCGCAAGCATGCTATCATAGCAATCATTTACACACATGCAAGTATGCTAAAGCATAAACACTTACAGTGTACTCTGAGCCAAAACAGAAAACTAGTTAGAAATCAATGCATGATCCTAGCTATGTTAAGTGCCTAATGCAACACATGCAAAAATGCAACTAAATAGGCTCGGCTATCTAAGATGGCATACGAATGCAACACTCGATAACATGCTTTGAAACACATATTCAAGTAAGTATTGAAATTCAATGCAGTTTGAATGATGCACCGAGTCCGATGCATGCAATACGAATGAATGATGCACGCATGCAAAGCAAAAGTATGCTAATTGAAACATGCCCTAATCTAACCACTGAAAGTGGGTAAATAAAAGGGAAAAAGAAATGGGGTTGGAAGACATGCACACACACACGCACCCTTATTACAACATTTGCCCTCTCGACGGAGGGTCCGAATGAAATGAAAACTAACTAGCTACGCTAATTAAGCTAACTATTACAAACCACAACTAATTAACTAACTATTCTAGTTAACTAATTAGTACAACACATGACTTGAAATTAACTAACTATTCTAAGTTAGCTAAATATTACAAATTGAATTAATTAGCTAAACACATTAACTAATTAAGTACAAAGCCAATAAATTAACTTGCTAAGTAGAGCAGTTAAAAGGCCTCGAGGAGAGGGAGACATGCATGCTCGGTCGCGTCCTCCCGAAAGTCCGTCACTTTGCCACCGGTTGCCTCTGTTTGCATTTGCCTTGATTCTTGAACACCAAACCAATCTCCAGGTTGTTTCTGCTCCAGAACCAGAATAACTTTGAACCATCTTCAAGCTGGTGGACTGTCGGCCACCACGGGAGGCTGTAGGCCACTTTTCGGCCACTTAAGGAGGCTGTAGGCCACTTAAAGTGGCCGGTCGGCCAGTTGCTTCTGTACATCTCCAATTTGCTACAAACAGAGTTCAACAAGGGCAAAGCAAGGCATTTGCAGGGTATATGTGTACAACCACCCTCCTTATCATTTCTCAAGCTCAAAGGAGTGCGGTACTCGACTCTCGGGCCACCAACCGAGCATCGCAATGCACGATAGCCGAAAAGCCATGTTTGCACAAGTTAATGAATGCACAAGTAACACACAAGACTCAAGAGGCCTCCACCCTATCATGCACCATCAAGGGGGACGGCGACTAAGAAATGAGGCATGTTTCATCACTTCAAGTATGAAACGTCCCTCGTTTCTCGTGTTTGGATTAATGTCTGATCCAAACACATGCAATGCATCACAAACATGTTATCTTGGCATGTTTTACTTTAATTCATTTTGTTTACTCGTTTTAGATTACCGATAAGCCCTTTAACCGGTTAAGTCCAAAAGTGAGAAGTCCTCTAATTTGAAAGACGGAACAAGCCACAAACTTCTTGAGCATGAAAGAAGCATCATGCCATTGGGCATGAACGCCTCAATTTCATGCTCAAACCAACAAAGGGCTTAAGACCTCTTTCAAAGTGATATAACAAATGAAGAATAGGATGCAATGACATATATTCCAGCACTGAAATAGTATGCTAAATGACATCAAAACACGAAAACGATGCATGCAAGACACACTTGGAGTCGAAAGCATTGAAGCTAGCAAAGAGCATAACACTAGAACCATGCAACACAATGCTCAAAGGATTACATCAGCCCTAAACAGACCTCATGCATGCCAAAACAGTGGCCAAAATGTGCTGAGATGATAACATGAAAGGCAAGAAATGCATGCTCATGTATTGGCCCATGAACAAGGCATAAAAGCACAACTCTCAAGTATAATAAAGAAGTGACAAATGTGAGAGTGTGACTACACTATATGCACTGAAATTATATGCCAAATGGTGCCATACCACACAAACATCACAAATATAGCATGCTAAGTGCCTCAAAACTCAAGACTAGTGAAGCCAACTATGCCATAGCTATACAAAGCAAGCCATACATGACCAAGACCACTTGGAATAGAGTTTAAGCATGCTAAATCAAGGCCAAAAGCATGCTAAAACAAAGCTAAAACAAGCTAGAATTAGAGGCATAAAGCATGATGCATGTTAAGCCTACAAGGAGGATTGCACTACAAGTACAAAAACCAAGCAAGAGGTGACCCCACCAACTAAATTCAAAGTTAAAGCATGTCAAAATAACACCAAAAACATGGTGGCGTGAAGCCAATACATGCTAGAATACAAGCTAACTCATGAAGCATGTTAGGCTAGTGAACAAGATTACACTACAAGTGTATAAAGCATGCATAAGGTGACTCAACCAAGCCAAAACAGAGCTATAATATACTGAAATAAGACCAAATATAGGCTGAGATCAAGCCAACACATGCTAGAAAAATATGCTCAAGTATGAGGCCAACAAGACATAGAACCAAGAAGCAAGGAAACATGGTTTCTACCACTGAAATTCCTCTGAGTTTCAATGGTAGAAAGGCCAAACAAAGGGTGCCTCTAAAGCTTTAAAAGATGGCACCAAGCTTAAGAAAACAAGGCACACAAGAGGGTAGAACACCCTCAACACCAAAGAGGCCTCAAACAACCATTTTAAGCACTTAAAAATGGAAATTTTTTCAATTGGAAGGTAAGCCTAAAACAGCATGCAAAGAGGGCCAAACTAATGTACAAAAACAAGCTTAAAAGGGGTAATGCCTTACCCTTGAAGCACAGCAACAAACCAGCAACTTTTCTGAGCCAAAAACAACTTTGAGACCTCAAATATGACTTCCAAGCACCTTAGTTTCAAGGTAGAGGTGTTTGGCTAAGAGTCTCTTTGCAAAAATGTGAAGAAAGCTCACTTTCAAGCACTAAAAGGGAAGAGAGAGAGAGGATTCTAGAGAGAGAGGGGGGAAAATTTGCTTCTCCAAATTTTGAACCTTTGGAAAGGGAGAGGGGCCTTCCCTTATATAAGCAATGCAAGAAAAAGCTTGCTTGACAAGCTTGAAACTTGCCTTCATCCCTCCATACAATAGAGGATGGCTCAGTGAGCCACAGCTGGCTCAAAATATCTAAAAATACCTGTAAAAAACAGAAAAATGGCCGTAGGCCACTTCCACTAGCCTACCGGCCACTTAAAGTTGCCTACAGGGAAAAAAAGTGGCCTACAACCACCAAAAGTGGCCGACAGCCCCGCCTCTCCCTCTAGGCAAGAGGTAACAAGGTATGGCACAAAAACAAACCAAAAGGAAGAGAGTTAAGAGGCCACAAGACAAGGCACTCAGTCGGAGGCCCCGAAAACTAGCCTACCGGCCACTATAAGTGGCCTACAAGAGGGAAAAGTAGCCTACAGCTACAAAAAGTGGCCTGCAGGCCTCTCTCTCCCTCCAAGCAAAGGCACCAAGGGATGGGCCAAAAACAAACCAAGAAAGAAGAGAGTTAAGAGGCCCCGAGCCAAGACACTCAGCCGAAAGCCCCAGAAACTCATAACGAGCACAAACATGGGCAATCACCAAGTGCATAAATGATGACATCAAAGTCTTGAGGTCAGTCAAAAATGGGGTGTCTACAGTTGCCTCTCTTTAACAGAACTCGAAAGTCATGAAATGACGAGAGTGAATGTCAAACCCCAGAGACGACCTATTTTTGACAAGGCCGAAGAGTTAGATAAACAGGCAAGATAACACAGGTGCGCCCGCAGGTTGAGGCAAAATGCAAATGAACATGCACGATGCAAGAGCATAGCTTATGATCATGCAAAGAAAGCTGTAATGAAGCATTTGAATGCAAATGTTATGCAAAGTAAATACAACATTTGAAGCAAACCGATAAGATCATCTTACACATGAGAAACACAACCATACAAATACGCTACACGCGAGACTCACAAGTCAAACCACATTTCACACAGAAAGGGCGCAAGAAAAATATGAAATCTTAACTACGGCTCACGCGGGAAAGACTAAAAGCGACTGTTGGGCACACCCGAGGTCTTAAACAAGATTCCAACGCGTTGCACGCGAATGGAAAAGGAGTGGTATAAGCATTGGAACATGTTCCAAGTGCTCTTAACCAAAGAGGGAGAAACATAGGGATACGTCCCAGTATTTCGGAGTGGTATAAGCATTGGAACACGTTCCAAATGCTCTTAACCAAAAAGGGAGAAACATAGGGATACATCTCAGTGTTTCAGAGTGGTATAAGCATCAGAACACGTTCCAAATGCTCTTAACCAAAGAGGGGGAAGCATAGGGACACGTCCCAGTGTTTCCAACCAAATGAGTGGTATAAGCATTGGAACACGTTCCAAATGCTCTTAACCAAAAAGGGGGAAGCATAGGGACACGTCCCAGCATTTCTAACCAAAGGAGTGGTATAAGCATTGGAACACATTCCAAATGCTCTTAACCAAAGAGGGGAAATCATAGGGACACGTCCCAGTGTTCCGAATCACAGAGAACAACAATAACAGGTGGAACATATCCAACCATGCTGGAATCATGAGAGAAGGAAGAACAAACCCCAACCATGCTGAAATCGTGTGAGGAAGGGGACACTCAAACCACGCTGAAATCGTGAGAAGAGGTCCAAAAACAACTACTCAAGGGCGCACTCGACGCAACCTGAGATAAATTCCAAACACGTTGAACTTGTGCGAGGAAGGAAATACTCTAACCACACTGAAATCGTGAGAAGAGGTCCGAAAACAATAATCAGGGGCGCACTCGACGCAACCTGTGAAAGCCCCAAAGGACAACAATCCTAAACGCTGCTCAGCGTAAAAGGATAAATGATACAAAATAACACAAGATGCAAATGAATTCAATATGTGCGAAGATATGATACATGTTACAAGCAATGCAGTGCATGATTCTTAGGGAATGGCGATAAACAAACAAAGCGGCTGTAGACACCCCATTTTTGACTAACCTCAAGACTCAGACGTCATCGATTGAGCGCTCGGTGATTGTGCATGTTGTGCTCGTTTTGAGGTTTCGGAGTTTCGGTTGAGGTCCTTACCCACGGACCTCGGGACCATTTTATGCTTTGCCTCAGTTTGCGGACCAGGTCTTGCTTTCTCTTCCCAGAGGGAGGAAGAGGTCTTATAGACCATCTCTCAGTGGCCGTAGTCTACTTTTCGTGGTCGCAGGCCACTGTTCCCATTTGGAGACCAGTTTTTGATTTTCGGAGCCGTCGGCCGCGCGCCTCGGTTTGGGACCGCTTAACATTCTCCGTTTGGCACGGTTTTTGGCACACACCTTGTTTCCTTTGTCTAGAGGGACACTGTGGCCCGGGAGACCACCTTTGTGGTCGCACGCAACTTTCGATGCTTAACAACCTGTTTTCGAGGCACCCGACTGTGCGTTTTGACCCCCGAACCCTTGTTTTGCATCCGTCTTAGTTCATTTTTGGCATGGACCTTGTTTTCATTGTTTGGGAGGTGGTACAAGGGTGGGAGACCACCTTTTCTCCTTGGAGACTACTTTTCTCCTACCAGCCGATTTTCTTGTCAGGAAGCTGGTCTCCTTGGTCTTTGAGCCACATTTACTGGTCTCCCACCATACCACTAACTTGCATTTAGTTGGGAGACCACCAAATGGGCTAGCCGACCAACTTTTTTTTTGGGAGACCACTTGCCTTGGGTCGGCCGACCAGGGGAAATGGTCGGCCGACCACCTTAACTGGTCAACCTGCTCCCTCCAGTTTTGTCTCTGTGAGTTGTTGCCAGCTGTGCCAGCTGGAAGGCACAAACTGGATCCTCCATACACGTGTATGGAGGATCTTCAACCTTGGTTTTTAGCTTCTTTGAGAAGCTTTGGTCCCTTTTGGCTATAAAGGAGGGCCTCTCCCTCCTTTGTGAGGGTTGAGATTTTGGTTTAAGGCAAAATATATATCTCCCTCTATATCTCTCCATTTTTGGCTCATAATGCGCATGGTTCTTGACCCTTGTGCACCACACCTCATAGCCTAACACTTCCACCATCAACCTAAGGTTCTTGGAGGTCATTTTCAGAGGTTAAGGAGTTGGGTTTTGGGTCCAGAAGTTGCTGTCTTGCTGAGCTTCAAGGGTAACACACTTTTTCCTCTTTTAAGTTTTATTTTGATCCATCTCTTAGCCTTATTTGCATGCATATTTGAGCTTTGTTGTCAACTAAAAAAAGTCTTTTTTTGAGGTCCTTTTGATGTTTGTTTAAGGTCATTTTGTTGTTGGGGGTCATCTACCCCCTTGTATGCTTCATTTTGCCTTGTTTTGAGCCATGCCCTAAGGCCTTTCTGTTGACCTTTGCTTGGCCTTTTAACCACTGAAATCCAGTGGATTTTCAGTGGTTGACATGTGTTTTTGAGAGCCAAAATCAGAGAGGGGTGACCCTCTCCCTCCTTGTCTTGTTCACTAGCATTTTTGGCCTTACAGAGGAGCCTTCATTTGCACACCTCCAAGCCTTGTTTTAGACCCTTTTCAGTGACTTTTAGAGCCTACCTAGGCTCTATCTAGAGTTGGTTTTGTCACCTTGGGTGTGCCTCTTGCATGTGTAGAATAACCCCTCTTTTAGCCTATCAAAGGAGCATGACATTCTTGCATGTATTGATCATGTTTCAGTGGGTTTTTGGGCTTTATTTGGCATGTCATGTCTCTGAATTTTTCTGGTTTAGTGGCCTTTTGAATGCTTCATATGCTTGTAGTGTAAACCATGCTCACTAGCTTCCATTGCATGTTGTTTTGGCCATTGATTCTAGCATATTTTGGCCATGTTCTAAATGGATTTTATTCATGATTTGGGCTGCCTTAGCTCTATTTTGAGGTCCCATGGTCGAATGATGCTTGCCATGCATGCTTGTAGTGTAATACCCTTCCTTAGCTTCGAGTTTTGAAGCCTCTTGCATGGTTAACTTGAGTTGTTTTCATGTTTTGGCATCATTGAACATGTTATTTCAGAGCTTATACTTGTGCCATATTCCCATGTTTTCCACTCTTTAAATGTGTTTGAGAGTTGTGCTTGTATGCCTCATTTTTGTGCTATTGCATGAGCTTCATTATTGTGCATTGCAAGCCATCATTTTAGTCCATTTTGCCACTGTTTTAGGTCTGCATAGGGACTGTTTGGGGTTGGTTTGGTCATTTGGGCATCACTTTGCATACCTCTAGTGTAATGCACTTCACTAGTTTCGGTAATTGTGCCATTCAACATGCATCGGGTGAGTTGTTTGCATGATTCGGGACCATCTTGTATGTCATTTCAAAGCCGGAACATGTGTCATTGTATGCCATATTTCATCATTGTCATGCTATGGTAGAGTTGCACTTTGTTCTATAGGTTTGGTCCCTTGCATTTGTGCATGTTTGCATGTACCTTGTTGCCTCATTTTCATCATATTGGCCACTGATTTGGGTGTAGCCAAGGCCCATCCATCTTGGTTTAAGTTCATCTTGCATTGTATGCCCTATAGTCCATGTTATCGCATGTTTGGTCATTGCATTGCGTATGCCTCATTCATAACATTGCGTATGTTAGTGCATTGTGTATGCATGCCATATAATCCATGTGCATTGAGTCTGCCATTGATTAGTTCATAGCATTGTGTATGCCATTTGCATGCTTGCATGTCATTCTGTGCATCTTCGCATCACTTAGTTGCATTCCATTTAGATCGCATGCTAGAGTTGCATTTGTCCATACATTGTTTGTTGCATTGTGTTCAGAGTAGGGTTGAGTCCAAACACGGGAAACGAGGGACGTTTCGTACTCAAAGTGACGGAACGTGCCTCGATTCTTGGTCACCGACACTCTTGACTATCCATGATAGAGTTGTTGGCTTTAAGTGTTTACATGTGCATTCATTTCACATTAAGCCGTGCAATTCGACTCCTCAGCCATCATGCATCGGGATGCGTGATTGATGGCACGAGGATCGAGGACTACGCTCCCTAGAGCTTATGCAATGATGGGGGGAGTGGTCATGCACACATATGTTGAAAATACCTTGCCTTCTCTCTCTCTTGCCTTTGTTGCAGAAAAACCAGAAACTAGAGGCAGAAACTGGTCGGCCGACTAGCTTTTCTGGCAGGCCGACCACCCCTTTTGTTTTCTCCCACAAAAGGTGGTTGGTAGGTGGTCTCCAAGGCCATGAGCTGGTCGGCAGCCTTCCCACAGCTTCCCTGGGTGGAGTTTCATCTCTCTGGAGCCTCATGCAACTTTCTGAAATCAATTGCAAACAAAGGTGAGTCGAGGCATCGCGATGGATTTCTCGACAAGGCGACTCGGGCACGCATGCATCCTCTATCATTCAAGGCAGAGCTGAGGCAATCCATTTCATGTAGCTTGCATGCTAGTTTATTTGCTTCCTTAGTTTAATTTGTTAATTAATTAATGTTGTGTAATATTTAGCAGCAATTCGTGATTCATTTCGGTTGTGTAATAACTAGTTTAATTAGCTTAGATTAGCTAGTTGGTTCTGTATTATTTATTCAGACCCTCCGAGAGGGAGAACTTTGTAATAAGTGTGCGTGTGTGTGATGCATGTCTTCCAACCCCACGTCTTTCTCCCTTTTATTTACCAGCTTATGATAGTTAGTTTTAGGACACGTTTCAATTAGCATCCTTATGCTCGTATGTTTGCATCATCTGTATTGCATGCACCGGGCTCGGCGCATCATGCTAACTGCATTGTATTTCAATTCCAAGTTGAATACATGTATCGATTGTTGCATGTCATATGCCATCTTAGAATAACCGAGCCTATTGCAGTTGCATTTTTGCATGTGTTGCATTAGGCATTCTTAGCATAGTTAGGATTCATGCATGATTTCTAATTAGCTTCTTTTTTTGGCTCGGAGTACTCGGTAAGTGTTTATGCTTTAACATCCTTGCATGCGTGTGAGTGACTGCCATGATAGCATGCTTACCATGAGGCTATGTGCTTACGTGATATAACTGTCTGAATGCCTGTGGGTGAAGGTTGGGTTGCTTGAATTAGAATAATTCGTCGAAACCCGTGTTTTAGCCTACTTGCGAGTAGCAAACTTCAATCCATTTTCAAAACAAACGGATATGCGATACTTTGTTCCAACTTAGGCAATCTAGTCTATACTTGTATGTTGTGCGCATCATATAGTAATTCTAGGTTAATAGCCGGAATAAGAGCACATGTGTTTTTCAAAAAACAAGATATCATGCTTAGTAGTGGCCGATCTTTGATCGGGCGAGCGGGGGTGCTCATGAAATGACCTTCCCCAATCGTACCCAAGTTCCCGAGCCGAGGCAACTTTGGTGATGACAGACACGTGGCCTTAGGCACGAGTCAGGGTTTCCTAAATTCCCCCAAAATAAAATATTTAGGTAGCGACTCTGTATCTGGCAAAGCAGTCCATGTTTGGCACTTCTTTCTAAAAATCAGTTTTTCAAAACGATTTGTCGAATTTGGACTCTTTGGTGATTTATCAATCTCGTATTGCACTTTGCGCGATCAGATTAAGAACCATGACATTGAGTCCGAACTGTAGTGAGCCCAATGAACAAAACGGGATTTTTCCAGGGACGTTCGGGCGTGTTTACAGTTTCTGGCGACTCTGCTGGGGACTTAGAGAACTTGACTCAAACTCATGATATCGTGTTTTGACTACACGTATTTGTTTCTTTGCATTGCATGTGCATTGGTGCGCCTTGGACACCGTGTTTGCCATCTGCTATTCCTGAACGGTCTGCCGGAGGCTCGCTTTGAGAAGTGTGCCATAAGGCTGACCGGTTACGGGCTCTGCCATGATGGGAACACAAACCCCAATTTTTTACCGGGGCACCCTTTTTGACCATTCGACCTAGTGCATATTCGGAATCCATAGTGACCATCCCAAACTAGGACAGGTTGCTTACCCAATTATAGGCTGCTTGAAACCGTTGTGTGCATAGTGAAACCCTAGTTCTTCACGAAACTAGGACAGGGAAACCCCACCCCAATATAGTGGTGTTTTGGCTCTCACTTGCTTGCTATGTGCTTTTAGAGTGTGTCTCTACAGGAATGCATATATCAGTTTGCAAGTCTGGGTATCAGGCCTGCGGACATCAGTATCAGTATGTGGGAATCAGTTATATCTGTGGGTATCAGATTCAGTTTTGGGACAGTAATTTCGGGAGCAGTGATCAGTGATCAAATATAGTTATAGGGATACGTCCCAGTGTTTCGGAGTGGTATAAGCATCGGAACACATTCCAAATGCTCTTAACCAAAGAGGGAGAAACATAGGGATACGTCTTAGTGTTTCGGAGTGGTACAAGCATCAGAACACGTTCCAAATGCTCTTAACCAAAGAGGGGGAAGCATAGGGACACGTCCCAGCGTTTCCAACCAAAGGAGTGGTATAAGCATTGGAACACGTTCCAAATGCTCTTAACCGAAGAAGGGGATGTATAGGGACACGTCCCAGTGTTTCCAACCAAAGGAGTGGTACAAGCATTGGAACACGTTCCAAATGCTCTTAACCAAAGAGGGGAAATCATAGGGACACGTCCTAGTGTTCCGAATCACAGAGAACAACAATAACAGGTGGAACACATCCAACTATGCTGGAATCATGAGAGAAGGAAGAACAAACCCCAAACATGCTGAAATCGTGTGAGGAAGGGGACACTCAAACCACGCTGAAATCGTGAGAAGAGGTCCGAAAACAACTACTCAAGGGCGCACTCGACATAACCTGAGATAAATTCCAAACACGCTGAACTCGTGCGAGGAAGGAAATACTCTAACCACACTGAAATTGTGAGAAGAGGTCCGAAAACAATAATCAGGGGCGTACTCGACGCAACCTGTGAAAGCCCCAGAGGACAACAATCCTAAACGCTGCTCAGCGTAAAAGGATAAATGATACAAGATAACACAAGATGCAAATGAATTCAATAAGTGCGAAGATATGATACATGTTACAAGCCATGCAGTGCATGATGCTTAGGGAGTGGCGATAAACAAACAAAGCGGCACTTTAGAAAGCACCTCACGGGGTGAGTGGCGGTGAACCGCTTGATGGGAATCTCCCCTTGTGTTCTTCGAACTCTTACCTTCAACTCACGGTTCAAAGGTTCTGAAATACTGACAAGGAGTAACCTCTGCATGTAGAAGCCACGGATACCATTTTTCTTCATGATCACATTCACAACTTTCCCTATTCTCCAACGGGGTGGCAGACTAGGTTGGTTCAGTATCCAGAATCGAGGCACATACCCGCTACCTCAACCTATGGGGCTTCCATACAAATTTCAAGCCGAGGATACACCCCTGGGTATTTAAACCAGACTTTAGCCGCAGAAATTTCAAACCTTTGCGTTCTAGGCATCAGTCATTCGAACTCTAGTTTCTACCGTCGCAGTTGATCTCCTAGGAACTCATTGCAAACATAGCCAAGATGTCTTTGGCAGGGAATGGTACTCTGGGAGAGCACTTTGATTGCCATTCTTGCTTGAAGCAGGCTTGAGCTTGAGGTAGAGGCACACTCATACTTTGGAGCATTGACAAGGCCTGAGGAGGTACAAATGGAATGCAATCTCGGAACTTTCTGAAGTTGAAACAAGCTCAGATGCCCCACATTTTACCTCTTTTCTTTTGCTTTGCAGTCTGGAACCTATATAGCTTCAGATAGGTCCTTGTTCTATTGTTCTTACATGACCTGGGTTAAACCCTGCAGTTTTATGAAAGAACAAATCCTGTTTTGCACAAATGAGGAGAATGGCACAGCACTCCGAGCACAAAACGATTTATTTTTGAAATTGAAATTGAGAAACGAGTTCCTAACTGAGTATTGAGCCTACAACTGACCACAGTCAAAACAACTCAACAAAGGAAAAACAAAGGTAAACAACCTAATCACATCTATTGACACTCAAAACGACTCAAAACAAGAATCAAAACAAACCAAAAAACACACACACAACACTCAGATGCGTTACAAAGGCGAGAGACCCTTTGGTTCACGAAGAGCTTGTTTCTCCGGGTATTGTTTCCCACCCTTTTTTATTTGTGATCTCACATCACTCTGGTACTCAATCTCTAGTTTTCTGAAAAAGCCCTTTTCCTCATTTTTTCTCTCAGCATATATCTCTCTATTCTTCAATCTCTCTTATTTTTTTATCCCTTCCCTGGGTGGTTAATGGATAAGCAGGTAGTTGTGGGCTTTTGCGCCTAGTATTCTACTAGATGATTCTTCTTCTGCTCACAACTCGTGAACCTTTCCCACAGAGGAGTTGTGGCGTGACTGGATGTGTAGCAGATCTGCAACTGACATCTGTTGACGATGCCCTTGGCCAGTTTAGATTTGATTAGACCTTCTCGGATAAGGGAGTGGAATATCCTGCTCCATTTCCAGTTCATGCTTCGCACTTGGCTTTATACCTTGCTGCTTGGAGGATGTGAGAGCTTTCAGCCCTTTGTTGTTAGCTTCAGTTGTGCCCTTTTGGCAAATATGGTGCCCTTTCTGGCAAGTAAGGTGCCCTTAGTTCATCATTTTGACCATTTTTTGTTTTGGATTTCTACTAAAACAATTTTGACCAATATGAGAGTTAGATTAACACACTTGTTCAATTTTTTGATTTGAAATCATGCAAGTCAAGCTATGGGCACTAAATTTTTCCTTTTTTGGGTCCAAGAAATGGTCCAGTTTTGAAAAAAAATGGAATAATTTTTTAGAAAATTAGTTAACCTCATTAAAAATTCTCAAAAACTATTTTTGCAAATGGCCACTGCTCGACCAACACAGAATCTACTCTCAAGATGCACAACATCAGATCCAAAACAATAGAAAATTGCCCATTGTCTGAATGGCACTACGCGGCACCAAATCTTGCAATGAAAAGTTGCCCCTTGTTTGAATGGCAACTCACGGCAACGGAAAGTTTCCCCCTGTCTGAATAGCGCCGCAGCATACTGTAACCAGTCCTCATAGTGACAATCACCACCGAACACTCAGATACAGCAAAAACAAAGATGACCCGTTCAATCTCATGAACAGGATAGTTAAATTTGAAGTGTTTACGACTGGACTTCAAGATGAAGTTGCCTACGTATTCCAAAGATGGGAATCAGGCCTTATGTAGTTCGGTTAAGGTACACTCGGGTATTTAACCTCTCCTTTTGCACTCTAACTTTTGCCAAGGCCGTCCTTCTGAGTTTTCAACCTTGTGAGCTTTGTTTTCTTTTCTTTTCATTTCTTTTTCTTCTTTTCTTTTCTTCTTTTCATTTCTTTTTCTTCTTTTTTTTTTTTCATTTTTGTTCTTTTCTTTGCTTTAACTTTTGCCTGGGTCGCCTTTCCGGGTTTTCGGCCCAGCGAGCCTGTCAAGGGTAAAAGTTTAACTTTGTCCATGTTGAATGGTCAGTGTTGAGATCTCAAAGCCACCTGAATCTAGGAGAATGGCTGTTGTTTGCTGATGATGTAGGAGTCCATCCAACCGGGTCTGAATTGCCCCCAGTGTTGTGGATAGGAACTTGATTGTCCTTCAACAAAACTTTCTTCTTTTCTCCATTCTGGGATTTGGCATTCTTGCCGATCTTCGTTAGCTTGAGAAATGTCCCAATTTTTTACTCTTCGAGCACATCTGACAATTTTTTGCCCCTAGTTCAAGGGTTGCGTCTGATCTAGCTTTGCAAGCTTCTTTTGATGACATCTGATCTTCTTGATCTGACTTTCTTTGCCCCTAGTTCGAGGGCTGCTTCAAATCTGGCCATACAAGCCTTACTTTGTGGTTGACCGTTGATTCTTTTGCTTTGCAGT
>NW_021028070.1:64244-125887 GCF_004153795.1 Camellia sinensis
TTAGACACACAACTCACTTCGGGTGTTTGGCTCTAGTTATATAGCCAACTCTTCCTGGTCATTAACCTACCCCAAACCTTTATTTTGTCAAATTTTCTTCTAAAGCTAGATGGGTCCAAAGCCATATCAGCATAGAATTGACACTAGAGATAAGACATCGTATTACGCTCGCCAAACCCAAAGGTCCATGTAAACTAGGCTGACCCGTGCACGCACAAACACCAAGGCCCGTGTATAACCTAGATCGCGGCTCATGCTAGCACCAAAAGCCTTGACATGCAAACTTAGTCGACCCATTGAACAGCGCAAACTTACCCTCTTAATGATCCTTAAATTCAATATCCTTGGCTATGATTGGAATTCTCTGTCAAAACCGAGCTAACCATTTTTATTTAACTGAGCTAAATGCTTGCTTGGCGCTGCATGTTTGGTTCTGGCTCCAAGTGTCTAGTCATCCGAGTTAACTTCATGAACCACCGTGACATTACAATCCTTTTTGAATTAAGGGTGAGCATTAAGCTAATAGAAAGATCTTAACAAAGTATATTGTTTTAAGAATCTTAATATGGTGCATGCTATGCTCATGCTCCAAAATCGTAAGTTTTATCCTTTTGAATCACATGCAATGCTCTTTTCGAAAAACACATAATTTAACGATACAAATACGGCGTAATAAAACTCATCCTAGGCTAGTGCTGAGTAGGAGAGTAGGACACTACTGGCTTCGAATCGAGGACACATTTAGCTCTGCGTTCGGTCTTTCATCATGGACACTTAAGCCATTTAACAATACCAACTACACCTCTATCCAGAATTACCAAATGTATTTACCCAAACATTTCAAGCTTAATGCTTTCTCAAAATAATAACTCAATTTCCACAACATAGCCTTAATAATCAATATTCAAAAGCTATGAAAATAAATGAAATACATATGCAATTATATAACTCATTGTAAATTTTTCACAATTCTCAATATTATCCTTCCTCAATATGAAATGCAACATTCAATATTCCTCAATTTCTCAAATAATAACCAAACTCTATAAATATAATATATGACACAGCATCTATATTCACAATTTATGTGACAATTCATTCTATGGTGACCACTCGAGCAAAGACGTGAGACTCCATAGTTGTTTGTAGGTCAAGGGGAAAAGAGGACTACTTGAGCGGTCAAATTACCACTCGAGCTAAAATGAAAGGGTTTTCAGAATCTCATTTATTGCAGAAAATATGAGAGTTTTAAGTTCATCCGCTCGAGGCAGTCTGTGCGATTTAGGAACTTAAAAGTTTCTTTCTAGACATTTATCTTAACTCTTTCTTTTTTCCGTCTCTGCTTTTTCTCTAGCTAAAACCCTTAGCTCTCTCACTCTAGAAATCTCTCATTCTACTAGATCTACACCTCCACTCCTGCAACATACGAATTTTGGGTGCGATCGAAGCATTTCCATCGATTAAATTTTGTTTCTCAAAGTTTCTTCTTGGGGCTAGCTTCCATGCTTTTATCTTGAGTAGGATTACTTTTAACCTTGTATCTTTTTACTTTGAGGGATGTTATGTGGTATATTTGTGACATTGGTAATATGATTAATGTTTGAGTTACGAAGTGGGTTTTAACTTCAAAGATGGATTTATCCTACATTTTCTCAAAACTTCTTAATGTTTATGGATTGTGTGGAAATTTAGTTAAGAATAACATTAACATATTTTTTTTTTAGGGGAGGGGGGGGGGAGGAGAAAAGCCCCAAATTAATGAAAATCCAAAATTTAGAAATTGAGAAAGGATGAAATTAATGGAATTGATTTTCAATTCTTTAAATTGGAAAAATGAATGATGAGATTTGAAGATGATTTTGATTTGAGAACTTGTCCATATTGGAAGCTCTTGAGATTTTTTTCAATATTATAAGAATTGTTTTTCCTTTTTGCTCCAATTACTTGAACTGGTAATATTTCTCTTTGTTCTTCTCACTGAATGTATAAATCCTTGGAGTCTTGGTAATCTGCTTTAGGGATGCTAAATAGCATGGGAGTTGGGCATGGGTCGATTTTGGAAAAGGTTTGTGTTGTATGGTACCCGCGCGGGCAGTCAATGTGTCCAATTGCCCTGTCTTCAGCTTATAGCCGGACGGAGTGGAAAAATATGTTTTTGGGTGTCCACTGGTTTTGCCGTATTGTAGTCGGTAAAAGTAGAAAAAATAAATGATTTTGGTGCCATTCCCTGCCGTATTAATAGCCACAAATGTGGGGATATTTTAGGATATAAACACTATGTATATGTATATATTGAACTTCCTTGGAGGCTTCATGACATATTTATCCCTCTGGTGTTGAATGTGGTTTTAGTGGAACCTTTATATATTATTTCTTTTCTTAAATCATTAATATGATGTGAATAAAATGTTTGAATTATAACAATGCAGTAGATTCTTGAATAATTAGATACTTCTGTAAAAGTATTTCTACTATAGGTGTCTAGCTCATTTCTATCTAATGTTTACAGGGACTCGGTGATGTGCCACCACCCCAATGAGAATGATGTGGATTCTTTTGTTTTGTTGGAGCACGAAGGCTCATGGATGTAGTATATGGAAGTCTAGCTTGGTGTTTTGGGACCGGGTGTCCATTTTGTTGTAATAAGCCTTTGATATTTGTATGCCATTAAGGCATTTTTAACTGTATCCTCTAGGTTCTGAACTATGGAAATGATGTTGTAATTACAACATGACATCAAAATTTGTACCTTTAAAGTATAGTCAATGTAAAAAGAGGGCTTTCGGGACTAATGTTGTAATGGTATTAGTATGGTTCGGGTTAACTATGTTATGAGTAATTTTTAATTGAAATAATTTGGGGATGTTACAATTTATGTAATTACCAAATTATCCATGATCCAAGTATTTTCAACTACTATCCATGGCAAATTTCTCAACAAAATCCATCAATTCATAGATGGTTCAACAATATATCAAACATTTGATTTTTCTCATCATTTCTCGACAAAACTCTCATGATCTCATGAGTTTTGCTCAAAAATCAACTTTTTCCCCAATTCTATAATAAATAATAAAAAAATCTAGGTTTCCTTCCAAAATAATACTCATTTACACAAGGTATTATTATCAATGGACTTCTAAGATTCACACATTTCATAAATCAAATCAATTTAATAACAGGGATGAGAAAATATCCCTTTTGAAGCATATCAAAACCCACAACTCAAACCCTAAATTAATAACACAATGATTTTACCAAAAGATATAGACTAAGACATGGCCAAAATCATATATATAACTCAAAGAATTCCCTACCTCGAACTTAAAGAGAAAAGATGAGAAAAATCCCTAGAATCAACAATGTTGAAATCCAATCTCCACTACACACATTGTAGCCCTTGATGGGCTCTCCAAAATTGATGAACGAACTAAGGTCAAATCTCTAATAGATTTGAAGAGATCAAGAATTTAAGAGGGTTGTGGGTGTATTCTAGAGAGAGATGACAGAAGCGAGTAGAGTGAAGTGTAGAGACAGAGAGAGAGAGAGAGAGAAGAATGAAAAGTGAAAGAATAGGGTTATTCCCTTAGATTTTAAGTGATTGGACACATTTCATGAACCTGAACTCCAGATAGACCGCTCGAGCAATGGATCTGTGCTTGAGCGGTGAATTGAAACTCCCAGAATCTTTCTCCTTGTAGACAGGACCGCTTGGGCTGTAAAACCTTCGCTCGAGCGATGAACTCACACTCCTAATATTTTAGATTTCAGAATGAAGAACTGGAGACAGTGTTTCCGTTCAAGCAACCAAAGAACTGCTCGAGTGGACACAACTTTCAAGTAAGGCTAAATCAACCTTAGAGTATTCCCACCGTTCCTGGACTCAATCCAACACCAAAGACCCAAGTCAACGTCTCAGAATACACTTTTGACAAGAATGAATGAATGAATAATAATAATAATAATATAATAATAATAATAATAATAATAATAATAATAATAAGGAGAGTAGTGACAACACGTGACTTATAGAGTTCAATAGTAGTAAAACTCCAATAAGGAATAGGAATTTTGAATTAAT
Source organism: Camellia sinensis (assembly GCF_004153795.1). NCBI lineage: Eukaryota > Viridiplantae > Streptophyta > Magnoliopsida > Ericales > Theaceae > Camellia > Camellia sinensis. The sequence continues at coordinate 68,326 of NW_021028070.1, forward strand.
ATACTTAAGTTGTTTTAAAAAGGCTCAAGACATCACAATAAATGTATTAGCCGTTAGCATAGCACGAACATTACATCAGTATATATATAATATACATACAGAAAGTACAACTCGTGATCTAAAAAATGGATTAACCAAAAAAATTAGAAAACCCCATACTGGTATATAAGCTTTCAAGAACCATGGCCAACCGCTAGCTAGCAGGTGCACTGCCAGCCACCACCAACACTAATAAACAAGGATATCCCAGAATTATAAAAATAATGAATATCTAGTATATATGTTATAGTTTGGTTAATTATTTCAGTCTTAAGTTATGTTTAGTTTATTAAAATAAAGTTTGAATAGAGTAACATTTCATCATATTGTCCATTTTGTGTTTGATTACTAAAGAAGATTACAAACAAAATCATTATTCACCATTGTAAAGGAATAGTAATTTTCTAAAGAGACTAAGGAATGACCATTTCATTCAATTCAATTTAATTTCATCGAACACTACATTATAGTATTAGTAATTTAAAAATAAAAGTTAAACAAACATTTGAATTGAAAATTATTTAAAAATAAGGATGGTTGCTTGCCAAATGTATAAATTATTTATAGAATATTATTTGACTATATGAGTTACAATTGCTTCGGAAGAAACATTTTTTTAAAGTTAAAGTTAATCAAATTTTACTAATTTCATTTATTATGTCAAGAAAAAGTGTGAATAAAATAATAGTGTTAACAATCGAAAATGTTCAAAATTTATCTCAATAATTATGACTTACGTCAATAATTATGTGTACCATATGCAACAAATTTGTAGAAGGTACAAGTAATAAATTAAATTAATATTGAAGATTGTTACTATTTCACCAATACATATATAAAATTTGTATGAGAGTAAGGCCCCATATCTATGTTCGCCTTTAGCCCCAAAAAAGTCAGGGTTGACCCTGCACAGAACACAATTATTTCGTAGAATAAGCAATAAATAAGAACTAAAATCATTCTCACAAATGACCAAGACATAAATAAGGTAACACAAAATAGTTTTAATAAAGTTTTAAATATAATATTATCTAAAAAACATAAGTGATTCGTGATTCGAACTAGATTGAATTGCAACAATTTCCAAACACACAAAAACTAACAATCCAAAATCATCTAGCACATATGAAAGTGATTTTGAGTATTGTTCCACAATTAATAAATTGAAAAAACCATAGTTGGAGCACCTCCAAAAGTGATAAAAAAAAAAAACTACGGGCTAAACACCACTAATCAATCCACTACAAAGATAATGAAAATACATAAGATTACCAACAATTTACCCAACACACTCAAGAATTGTCTTCCACCACTTGTTCCTTTTTCACTAACACCTTCGTCTCGAAATTGATTAGTCTGATGTTGAATCCACAACACCAAGTTGAGTCCACGTATGATGAGCCGCTTTGAACTCCTTTAAAGCCTCCACGCTCCAATCTTCAGAATCCACCGATCAAATGCTGTTGAAAAAGAATAACCAAACAAAACCATAAAAGCAATCTAAGTGATACGACCAACTTAGAAAGACATCAAGGGAAACAAGGGTAAGAACTACAGAAGCAAACCCAAACTCTCAAGTTATAGATCTGGACATCGTAACCCTAAAATTTGTAACTTGCGCAGCTTTATATGAAGCAGGGCCACGAAGATTGCTCAAACAAAGGAATGGTCGCTTGAGCAGTGTGTCTTAGATGTGGAGAAACCATAAGTGCCTTTGCTCGAGCGACAGAAAGTACACCGAGTGTAAAATAGACCTCTCAGTATTTTGCAAGCATGACTGAACTATTGCGAGATAAATTTCTTCACTCGTGTCACCAATGTTGTGCTCGAGTGGTCCAAGTAAAATAGGACACTGCAATACAATTTAAATGTTTTTGTTCATAGAATTGATCAACACAAAGGGACCTAACAATTCCCCTGTCGGTCAATTCTAGGATAAAACACTTCTAACATTAATTCCTAACAAGCACACGCACAGACATATCACACCCTAAGCACTCTAAACACCGTGCGAGAGAGAGAACCACCTATTAAGAAGTATAAAAATTGCACAAACACACAAGATTATAGATGCTTCCCTTTTTTGGCAAGGAGAGACGATGTGGTTAAACAATATACTAAAGCTACCTAAACAAGCATGCCCAACGTAAGGTAATAAACAAATATATATATATATATAATATATGTCCAACATAATATATTGTGTGTGTGTGTGTCGTGTTCTAAAATATCCAAAAGCTAGAAAACAAAAAATAAAAAACTATCAAGAGATAGAGTATTGTAGACGTCCCCCAAACCCCGGGAGGGTGAGCTCCCGTTCTGTTCATTTATGGGGTTCACTACAGTTCGGACTCGATTTGTGTCACGATTCTTAATCTGAACCAAAGAGTCCAAATTCGGCAAATCGTTTTGGAGAAACAGATTTTTCGAAAAGAAGTGCCAACATGGACTGCTTTGCCAGATACAGAGTCGCCACCTAAATATTTTTTTATGGGGGAATTTAGGAAACCTTGACTCAGTGCCGAAGGCCACATGTCCGTCATCACCGGAGTTGTCTCGGCTCGGGAGCTTGGTACGATCGGGGAAGGTCAGCTATGAGCACCCCCTTTCGCCCGGTCGAAAGACCGGCGCTCTACTAACCGTGATATCCATTTTTGAAAACTTTATGTGTCTTATTCCATTTCTTAGCCTAGAATTTATTTATGTTATACGCACAGCAAACAAGTATAGACTAGATTGCCTGAATTTTGGAAACAAGCATTGCATATCCGTTTGTTTTGAAAAGCGCTTTGGAATTTGCTACTCGCAGTTAGGCTAAAATACGGATTTCAACGAGTTTTTCCAACTCAAACAAATCAACCTTCACCCACAGGCATTCAAACAAATAATATCACATAAGCATTTAGCCACATGGCAAACATACTGTCATGGTAACATTCACACGCATGCGAGATGCTAAAGCATAAATACTTACATAGTACTCCGTGCCAAAACAATAAACTAGTTAGCAATCAATGCATGATCCAAGTCTATGTTAAGTGCCTAATGCATCGCATACAAAATGCCACTAGAGTAGGCTCGGCTAGTCTATGAATGACATGTGAAAATGCACAACTAACATGTATTCAATTCGGAATTTGAAATACAGAAATAGTTAGAATGATGCGCCGAGCCCGGGCATGCAAAGTAAATGTATGAATGCATGCATGCATTGCATAAGGTATGCTAATTTTAATATGCCCTAGTCTACCATCGTAAGCAGGTAAATAAAAAGGGAAGAAAAGAAGTGGGGATGGAAGACATACACACCACTCACCCACACTTATTACAAATTTGCCCTCGCCCAGAGGGACCAAATAATAATACAAATTAATTAACTACGCAAGCTAATTAAACATTACAAATTTCATAATCAGCTAACAAACTAATAAGCTAGGAAAAGCAATAAACCGCCTCGGGAGAGAGCCAGATGCAGCGCGTGCTCGGATCTTGCTCGGAAGTGCACCGCCATGCATAGCCTGCCTCTGTTTTCCCCTGCTCTGCCCCTCTGAAGGCTGCCAAAGTCTCAAGGATGGCTTCTCTGGATACCGCCAAGGATACCACAATTACGTTCAAGGAGAATTTAGACAATCATTCATTTATACCAAACATAGCATTTCAGGGAACTTGTCATTTCATACCATCAGATAATAATTAAGGCTAAACATAACCTTATAGAGTTCTTATTTCCCATCTGATTAAGCTTGCATTATACCTTATACAAAAGATTGATATCACGGTTAGTAGAGGCCGGTCTTCGGACCGGGCGAAAGGGGGTGCTCATAGCTGACCTTCCCCGATCGTACCCAAGCTCCCGAGCCGAGACAACTCCGGTGATGACGGACATGTGGCCTTCGGCACCGAGTCAGGGTTTCCTAAATTCCCCCATAAAAAAAATATTTAGGTGGCGACTCTGTATCTGGCAAAGCAGTCCATGTTTGGCACTTCTTTTCGAAAAATCTGTTTCTCAAAACGATTTGCCGAATTTGGACTCTTTGGTTCAGATTAAGAATCGTGACACAAATCGAGTCCGAACTGTAGTGAACCCCATAAATGAACAGAACGGGAGCTCACCCTCCCGGGGCGTTCGGGGGACGTCTACAATACTCTATCTCTTGGATAGTTTTTTATTTTTGTTTTCTAGCTTTTGGATATTTTAGACACACACACACACACACATATATATATATGTTGGACATATATATATATATATATATATTTGTTTATTACCTACGTTGGGCATGCTTGTTTAGGTAGCTTTAGTATATTGTTTAACCACATCGTCTCTCCTTGCCAAAAAAGGGAAGCATCTATAATCTTGTGTGTTTGTGCAATTTTTATACTTCTTATAGGTGGTTCTCTCTTCGCACGGTGTTTAGAGTGCTTAGGGTGTGGATATGTCTAGTGCGTGTGCTTGTTAGGAATTAATGTTAGAAGTGTTTTATCCTAGAATTGACCGAAGGGGAGATTGTTAGGTCCCTTTGTGTTGATCAATTCTATGAACAAACACATTTAAATTGTATTGCAGTGTCCTATTTTACTTGGACCACTCGAGCACAACATTGGTGACACGAGTGAAGAAATTTATCTCGCAATAGTTCAGTCATGCTTGCAAAAATACTGAGAGGTCTATTTTACACTCGAGTGTACTTTCTGTCGCTCGAGCAAAGGCACTTATGGTTTCTCCACATCTAAGACACACTGCTCAAGCGACCATTCCTTTGTTTGAGCAATCTTCGTGGCCCTGCTTCATATAAAGCTGCGCAAGTTACAAATTTTAGGGTTACGATGTCCAGATCTAAAACTTGAGAGTTTGGGTTTGCTTCTGTAGTTCTTACCCTTGTTTCCCTTGATGTCTTTCTAAGATTGGTCGTATCACTTAGATTGCTTATATGGTTTTGTTTGGTTATTCTTTTTCAACAGCATTTGATCGGTGGATTCTGAAGATTGGAGCATGGAGGCTTTAAAGGAGTTCAAAGCGGCTCATCATCGTGGACTCAACTTGGGTGTTGTGGATTCAACATCAGACTAATCAATTTCGAGACGAAGGTGTTAGTGAAAAAGGAACAAGTGGTGGAAGACAATTCTTGAGTGTGTTGGGTAATTGTTGGTAATCTTATGTATTTTCATTATCTTTGTAGTGGATTGATTAGTGGTGTTTAGCCCGTAGTTTTTTTTTTTTATCACTTTTGGAGGTGCTCCAACTATGGTTTTTTCAATTTATTAATTGTGGAACAATACTCAAAATCACTTTCATATGTGCTAGATGATTTGGATTGTTAGTTTTGTGTGTTTGGAAATTGTTGCAATTCAATCTAGTTCGAATCACGAATCACTTATGTTTTTTAGATAATATTATATTTAAAACTTTATTAAAACTATTTTGTGTTACCTTATTTATGTCTTGGTCATTTGTGAGAATGATTTTAGTTCTTATTTATTGCTTATTCTACGAAATAGTTGTGTTCTGTGCAGGGTCAACCCTGACTTTTTGGGGCCTAAGGCGAACATAGAATATGGGGCCTTACTCTCATACAAATTTTAATATATGTATTGGTGAAATAGTAACAATCTTCAATTTAATTTAATTTATTACTTGTACCTTCTACAAATTTGTTGCATATGGTACACATAATTATTGACGTAAGTCATAATTATTGAGATAAATTTTGAACATTTTCGATTGTTAACACTATTATTTTATTCACACTTTTTCTTGACATAATAAATGAAATTGTAAAATTTGATTAACTTTAACTTTAAAAAAATGTTTCTTCCGAAGCAATTGTAACTCATATAGTCAAATAATATTCTATAAATAATTTATACATTTGGCAAGCAACCATCCATTATTTTTAAATAATTTATCAATTCAAATGTTTGTTTAAACTTTTATTTTTAAATTACTAATACTATAATGTAGTGTTTCACTGAAATTAAATTGAATTGAATGAAATGGTCATTCCTTAGTCTCTTTAGAAAATTACTATTCCTTTACAATGGTGAATAATGATTTTGTTTGTAATCTTCTTTAGTAAATCAAACACAAAAATGGACAATATGATGAAATGATTACTCTATTCAACTTTATTTTAATAAACTAAACATAACTTAAGACTGAAATAATTAACCAAACATAATTTAACATCAAAATTATTTCAGAACCTTATTTTTTAGATAGTATTTGGGGCTAGAGGTGGCAGCCTTGCCTGCCTTACCTTAGGGTTGGCCCTGGTTCTATGAAAGGCTTATATATACCAGTATGGGGTTTTCTAATTTTTTTTGGTTAATCCATTTTTTAGATCACGAGTTGTACTTTCTGTATGTATATTATATATATACTGATGTAATGTTCGTGCTATGCACGGCTAATACATTTATTGTGATGTCTTGAGCCTTTTTAAAACAACTTAAGTATATTAATTCAAAATTCCTATTCCTTATTGGAGTTCTTACTACTATTGAACTCTATAAGTCACGTGTTGTCACCTACTCTCCTTATTATTATTATTATTATTATTATTATTATTATTATTATTATTATTATTATTATTATTATTATTCATTCATTCATTCATTCTTGTCCAAAAGTGTATTCTGAGACGTTGACTTGGGTCTTTGGGTGTTGGATTGAGTCCAGGAACGGTGGGAATACTCTAAGGTTGATTTTAGCCTTACTTGAAAGTTGTGTCCACTCGAGCAGTTCTTTGGTTGCTTGAACGGAAAACCTGTCCATCCAGTTCTTCATTCTGAAATCTAAAATATTAGGAGTGTGAGTTCATCGCTCGAGCGAAGGTTTTACAGCCCAAGCGGTCTGTCTACAAAGGAGAAAGATTCTGGGAGTTTCAATTCACCGCTCAAGCACAAGATCCATTGCTCGAGCGGTCTATCTGGAGTCAGGTTCATGAAATGTGTCCAATCACTTAAAAATCTAAGGGAATAACCCTATTCTTTCACTTTTCATTCTTCTCTCTCTCTCTCTCTCTGTCTCTACACTTCACTCTACTCGCTTCTGTCATCTCTCTCTAGAATACACCCACCAACCCTCTTAAATTCTTGATCTCTTCAAATCTATTAGAGATTTGACCTTAGTTCGTTCATCAATTTTGGAGAGCCCATCAAGGGCTACAATGTGTGTAGTGGAGATTGGATTTCAACATTGTTGATTCTAGGGCTTTTTCTCATCTTTTCTCTTTAAGTTCGAGGTAGGGAATTTCTTTGAGTTATATATATGATTTTGGCATGTCTTAGTCTATTTCTTTGGTAAAATCATTGTGTTATTATTTAGGGTTTGAGTTGTGGGTTTTGATTGCTCTTCAAAAGGGATATTTTCTCATCCCTGTTATTAAATTGATTTGATTTATGAAATGTGTGAATCTTAGAAGTCCATTGATAATAATACCTTGTGTAAATGAGAATATTTATTTTGGAAGGAAACCCTAGATTTTTTTATTATTTATTTATAGAAATTGGGGAAAAAGTTGATTTTTGAGCAAAACTCATGAGATCATGAGAGTTTTGTCGAGAATGATGAGAAAAATCAAATGTTTGATATATTGTTGAACCATCTATGAAATTGATGGATTTTGTTGAGAAATTTGCCATGGATAGTATGTTGAAAATACTTGGATCATGGATATTTGGTAATTACATAAATTGTAACATCCCCAAATTATTCAAATTAAAAATTACTCATAACATAGTTAACCCGAAACCATACAATACCAATTAACAACATTAGTCCCGAAAGCCCTCTTTTTCATTGAGCTATACTTTAAAAGGTACAAATTTTGATGTTCATGTTGTAATTACAACATCATTTACATAGTTCAAGAACCTAGAGGATACAGTTAAAAATGCCTTAATGGCATACAAATATCAAGGCTTATTACAACAAAATGGACACCCGGTCCCAAAACACACAAGCCTAGAACTTCCATATACTACATCCATGAGCCTTCGTGCTCCAACAAAACAAAAGAATCCACATCATTCTCATTGGGGTGGTGGCACATCACCGAGTCCTGTAAACATTAGATAGAAATGAGCTAGACACCTAGTAGAAATACTTTTAACAGAGTATCTAATTATTCGAAGAATCTACATAGCATTGTTATAATTCAAACACATTTTATTCACATCATATTAATGATTTAAGAAAAGAAAATAAATATAAAGGTTCCACTAAAACCACATTCAACACCAAGGGATAAATATGTCATGAAGCCTCCAAGGAGAGTTCCAATATATACATATACATAGGTTTATATCCTAAAATATCCCCACATTTGTTGGCTATTAATACGGCAGGGAATGGGCACCAAAAATCATTTATTTTTCTACTTTTACCGACTACAATACGGCAAAACCAGTGGACACCCAAAAACATTTTTCCACATCCGTCCGGCTATAAGCTGAAGACAGGGCAATTGGACACATTGACTCCCCGCGCGGGTACCAATACAACACACAACCTTTTCCAAAATCGACTCCCTACCCAAACTCCCATGCTATTTAGCATCCCCTAAAGCAAGATTACCAAGACTTCCAAGGATTTATACATTCAGAAGAACAAAGAGAAATATTACCATTCAAGTAATTGGAGAAAAAAAGGAAAAACAATTCTTATAATTTGAAAAAAAATCTCAAGAGCTTCCAATATGACAAGTCTCAAATCAAAATACATCTCAAATCTCATCATTCATTTTCCAATTTAAAGAATTGAAAATCAATTCCATTTAATTTCATCCTTTCTCAATTTCTAAATTTTGGATTTTCATTAAATTTGGGGCTTTTCTCCCTCCCCCCCCCCCCCCCCGCTTTTCTCCTCCCCCCCCCCCTCCCCTAAAAAAAAAATCATGTTAAATGTTATTTCTTAACTAAAATTTCCACAATCCATAAACATTAAAAGAAGTTTTGAGAAAATGTAGGAGAAATCCCATCTTTGAAGTTAAAACCCACTTCGTAACTCAAACATTAATCATATTACCAATGTCACAATAATACCACATAAACATCCTCAAAGTAAAAAGATACAAGGTTAAAAGTAATCCTACCTCAAGATAAAAGCATGGAAGCTAGCCCCAAGAAGAAACCTTTGAGAAACAAAAATCTAATCGATGGAAATGCTCTATCGTCACCCAAAATTCGATTGTTGCAAGGAGTGGAGGTGTAGATCTTAGTAGAATGAGAGATTTCTAGAGTGAGAGAGCTAAGGGTTTTATAGCTAGAGAAAAAGCAGAGACGGAAAAAAGAAAGAGTTAAGAAAAATGTCTAGAAAGAAACTTTTAAGTTCCTAAAATCGCACAGACTGCTCGAGCGGTGAACTTAAAACTCTCATATTTTCTCCAATAAAATGAGATTCTGAAAACCCTTTCATTTTAGCTCGAGTGGTAATTTGACCGCTCAAGTAGTCCTCTTTTCCCCTTGACCTACAAAACCAACTATTGGGAGTCTCACGTCTTTGCTCGAGTGGTCACCTAGAATGAATTGTCACATAAATTGTGAATATAGAATTGTGTCATATATTATATGTATATAGAGTTTGGTTATTATTTGAGAAATTGAGGAATATTGAATGTTGCATTTCATATTGAGGAAGAATATTGAGAATTGTGAAAAAATTTACAATGAGGTTATATAATTGCATATGTATTTCATTTATTTTCATAGCTTTTGAATATTGATTATTAAGGCTATGTTGTGGAAATTGAGTTATTATTTTGAGAAAGCAATTAAGATCTTGAAATGTTTTGGGGTAAATACATTTGGTAATTCTGGATAGAGGGTGTAGTTTGGTATTGATTAAATTGGCTTAAGTGTCCATGATGAAAGACCGAAAACACGCGCAGAGCAGATACCATGTGTCTTTCGATTCGAAGCCAGTAAAGTGCCAATTTCCAGTGCTTCATATGCCTACTTGCAGACACTAGCCTAGGGATTACATGAGTTATATTTACTACGCCGTATTTCTATTTCAAATTCGTTAAGATAATGTGTTTTCGAAAAGAGCATTGCATGTGATTTCAAAAGGATAAAACTTACGATTTTGGAGCATGACATAGCATTGCATCCATATTTAAGACTTCTTAAAACAAATATACTTTGTTAAGATCTTTCTATTAAGCTTAATGCTCACCCTTAATTCAAAAAGGATGTAATGTCATGGTGGTTCATGAACGTAACATACGGATGACTAGAACACTTTGGACCAAACAAACATTGCAGCCAAGCAAGCATTTAGCTCAGTTAAATAAAAATGGTTAGCTCGGTTTGACAGAGTAATTCCAATCATACCAAAGCATATGGAATTAAGGATCAATTAAGAGGGTAATTTGCGCTGTTCAAATGGGCCGAGCTAAGTTTGTATGGATCAAGGCTTTGGGCTATGCAATGAGCCGATCTAAGTTTACACGGGCCTTGTGTTTGTGCCGTGCAATGGGTCAAGCTAAGTTTACATGGACCTTGGGTTTGGGTCGAGCTAAATTGACTATGTCTTACTCTCTGTGTCAATCTATGCTGAAATGGCTTTGGGACCATACTATCTTTAGAAGATTGGACAATAGTTGGTAGGTTATGACAAGGAAGAGTTGGCTATATAACTGAGCCAAACAACCAAGCTGAGTCTTGTGTCTAAGGTTAGCACAACATAACATGTTGCTGAGTAGTCTTAAAGGCAAGGAAGGTTCATTTAGTATGATTACTTGGTCCTTGACTAACTGGAACGTCGTTCTTAGCCTGATTGCCAAACTAAGAGTTATGTTATTCTACTTGGTTTCACTTAGTTTTGGTGACAAGGGTATTAAAGGATAGGCCTTATTCTTTAAGAAGATAATTCTTAGTGGGATTCTACGAAAAATGAATTAGAGTCCTACTAGAAGTCTACTATGTGGAATATATAAAAGCTTAAGAGTCAACCTAAAGAAGGTAATGCATCTTTGCTCCCAGAATTTACAAAGCTTTCCCTAAATTGATCTTGAGTGCTAACTTAAGCATTGGAGGGGTTTTCCAGCACACACTTGTTGGGTAGCTCATCAGAGTTATTTTATAGAAAGAATGACATTGTTCACAGAGTTTCAAGCTCGATCACAAGGAGTACGCTTGCAGTGAATATTTCGTGCCCGTACAGGTTCAAATTCAGATTTTTGATCAATGCAATCGATCACACTGTGGACTCGCCTTTTTCCGCGCCCCGCCTTTCGCAAAGGGTTTGAAAAGAAGGCCTCACAATTTGTACTCCCGCAGTTCTGAATCTAGTCTCACAAAGTGCAATGTGGAACTGATAATAACCAAAGAGTCCAAATTCGGCAAACCTTTTTGGAAAATCGATTTTAAATCAAATAATGCCAAAATTGGACTGCTTTGCCAGATACAGAGTCGCCACCTAAATATTTTATTTTGAAAAAATTTAGGAAACCCTAACTCGTGCCAAAGGCCACGTGTCCGTCATCACAAAAGTTGCCTCGGCTTGGGAACTTGGGTACGAGAGGGGAACGTCTTGAAATGAGCACCCTCGCTTTCCCGATCAAAGATCGGTCTCTACTAATCATGATATGATGTTTTATAAACATTATGTGTTCTTATTCCGGTTATTAATCTAACCTTACTATGTGACACACACAAGAAAGTATAGACTAGTCGCAAGACTTGAAACAATTCAACTCATGTTTTGTTTGCCAAAAATGGTTTGAAATTGCCACCTCAAGTGGGCTTAAAAGATGCGGATTTGCCACCAAACATAGGGGGCTTAAAATATGATTTGCCACAATAAAGTGGGCTTAAAATGTGCATTCGTTGAATCGTTCTAATTCAAAAAACAAGCCTTCATCCACAGGCACTCATGCAGTTTAGCAAGTAAGCATATAGCCTCATAGCAAACATGTGAAATATGGCAACACTCACACTCATGTAAGTATGCTAAAGCATAAAACTCACCGAGTACTCCAAGCCAAAACAGAAACTAGTTAGAAAAATGCATGATCCTAACTATACAAGATGCCTAATGCAACACATGCAATATGCAATTAATAGGCTCGGCTATTAATATGGTATATGAAACAACTTGAACAATATGCGGTTAAACACGTATTCAAAGAAGATATTGAAATAACGATGCAGTTTGAATGATGCGCCGAGCCTCGGTGCATGGAATACGAATGAATGGATGCAAGCATGCGATATGCTAATTGAAAAATGTCCCTAATCTAACTATCAAAAGCGATTAAATAAAAGGGAGAAAGACGTGGGGTTGGAAGACATGCACATACGCACGCACACTTATGACAACATTATGCCCTCGCGAAGGAGGGTCAGAATGAATAAGATAACTAGCTACGCTAATTAAGCTAACTAATTATTACAACAATTGAAATGAATTAACGAACTTATTCTAAGCTAATTAAGTATTACAAATTGGAGTAATTAGCTAAACACTAAGCTAATTAAGTACAAACCAATTAAACTTAATTAATTAGCTACCACTAATTAACTAAACAAAGCAATTGAATGGCCTCGGGAAGTGAGGGACGCATATGCATGCTCGGTTGGTTTCCGCTCGAAAATGCCACTGCCTCACTGCTGTAAGACTCTATTTGCACACTTGATCACCAAAGAAGCTACCAACTTCTAGAACACCTATGCTCCCCCTTTTCCAGCACACTGAGCAACTTTCTTCATTGATGGCCGGTCAGCTACCAATGGTGGCCATCAGCTACCACTGGTGGCCGATCGGCCACTGCCGGTGGCCGGTCGGCTACCCCTATCCAAAACTTCTTTTTTTTGCTACAACAGAGAGCAAACAGAGGTGAAGCAGTGTATTCTCGAGGGTTATCTGTACTGTTACCCTCCTTATCATCACACAAGTTCAAAGGAGTGTAACTCTTGGCTCTCAAACCATCAACCAAGCAATTTCCATGGATAATGGCTAAGAAACCAAGCTTGTACATGCTTAATGAATGTACAAACAAGACCAAAACAACCACCACCCAATCATGCATGATCAAAGGCAATGGAGACCAAGGAAAGTGGCACATTTCATCACTTTGAGTATGAAATGTCCCATTTTCCTCGTGTTCGAATTAGCGTCCGATTCGAAAACATGAAATGTAACACGAAAGATGCTTATCTTGCTTCTTTTACTTGCCATTTTTTGTTTACTCATTTTACATTACCAATCCATTCTTTAATCGGTTAAGTCCAAAAGTGAGTGTCCTCTAATGGAAAGATGACTCAAACCACAAGGTGCTTTGTGCATGAAAGAGGCATTACACTGTTGGTAATAAACCCCCTAAGGGATTAAACCATTAGGTGCAACACCTCAATTCCACACTTAGGCAAACAAGTGGTTTGAAACCACTTTCAAAATAAACAAAAGAGTGAAGAATGGAGGGAGATTGCAGAGATTAAATTGCTGAAATGGAGTGCAAAACAACACTAAAACATGCTTTCAACTCAAAAGAATGATGATTAAAGCATTAAAGCATTAAGCCAGTAAAGGAAATAACCCTACAACTTTGCAATATAAGCCTCAACTGAATTAACCAGCCCAAAATAGAGCCAAAATAGGTCAAAATAGAGGCAAAACATTGTTGGACTTAAGCTAAAGCAAGCTAGAAAAACATGCTAACTCATGAAGCTAACTAAACATGCAAACAAGACACAAGGAGTGGAGGCTAACCCCTCCAATTTTGGACTTCAAAATAAGGTTTTTACCATTGAAAAACCTCTGAGATTCAGTGGTTAAAAGGCCAAAAAAAGTTGTTTTGAAAATGAGGAAAGATAGCACAAAAAGCTTAACAAGCTAAGGAGCCAAAATGGTGGACAACCCTCTAACTCAAAAAGGCTCAAACTACCATTTTTAGGTCACAAAAACAGAGACAGTTGAAAAACATAGGAAAATAAGTATGCACAACAACCTTAAATAAGGTAAGTGCATTACCTTTGAAGCAAAGTACAATTTAGGCACAAATCCAAGCTCCAACCTCCTTCCAAAGCTCAAATAAGACTCCAAGGGACCTCAGCTCAATGGTGGTCAAGTTTGATTAAGGGTTAGTGTGTAAAAGTGTGGAGGAACTAGACAATCAAGCACAAAATATCAAGTGAGAGAGAGAAAGCTAGAGAGAAAGGGAAATTTTTGGTCCAAAATCTTCTAATCCTCCAGAATGGGGGAGGACACCCCCTATATATAGAAAAACAAGTCTTGAGCTTGGATATATCTTACCATACACGTGTATGAAGATGCAGCTCAGTGAGCAACAGCTGGCAAAAAATATCTGGAAAAGGCGACCAATGGTCGTCGGCCACCACTGGTAGCCGACAAGGGCAAGCCATGGCCGACAGGTCCCCTTCTCTTCCAGGCTAGAGGTAACAAGCTCTTGGCCCAAAAACATGCACAAAACAGATAAGGTTTAGAGGCTCAAAGACAAGGCGTTTCGCCAAGGACTTCGGGTGCTCAAAACGAACACAAACAAACACAATCATCGAGTGCACAAACGATGACATCCAAGTCCTGAGGACGGTCAAAAATGGGGTGTCTGCACACACTTACAAGAGCGATCAATTGCTCAAATGAGATTACTCAAAGCATTCTACTCAAAGTCAACCCAAGATAAATATGAAGAGCAATCGATCTATCGATCACAGAGGAAGAGATCACCTTTCGATCGCAATGTTCTACTGAATCCAACCAGAAATAAAGTGAAGACTGATCTATCGCTCCCAAATGCAATCGATCGCCAACCTAAAAACTACACAACAAGGCTAGAACACATACTCAACTTTGCCAAAGTTTTCAAAGATAAGAAGGAGAAAAGAATCAAAAATTCTGAACAAGAATATGCAAATCACAAGTTAAATGATTCAATATAGGTACGTAAAGAAGTAAAAAGGATTGGGTCTCGAGCCAAGCCATCACATTACGAGTGCACGCTTATGGGGAAGGGGCGGCTTAAATAATAAAGTTGTCACTCTCTCTGACAGCTTAAACTTTTAGATGAGGTGGTGGTCAACACATTTCAATATGGTATTAGAGAATTAAAATGTTTGTATGTGTGTTGGCTCACTATGAGGAGAAGGTTGACCGCATGTGATGGAGTGTCTTGGGAATAAAATATGAATAATAATGTTATCCTATCTCTAACAATTTTAAGTTTTCAGATGAGTTGGTATTTAGTAATCTTATTTTAAGAAACATAATATAACATAAAATATTAAGCGATTACATTTCAAGGGTAAAAAGCACCTTGTCGTCTTCAAACATTTGTAAAAATTAATACAAACACGAGTAGAAGAAAAAAACGAAAGAACCTCATGGAGAAAACCATTATTAGCTAGTCAGTTTGTGCATGAGGTTTGCACATAAAAGCTTAATGCAACATAAGTATCCTCATTATTTCACACAATTGGGTAAGAAGCTTGCATGGCAATGCCACATAAGCCTTCATTTGCAGCAACATCTCTTTTGATCTTCATATATCCATTCTCACCCCATCCAGAGCCCCATGAATTCTTAACCAACCAATACTTAGTCCCATCACTAGTAGCTCCATATCCAATTATAGTGACAGCATGGTCAAGATTGGTGCCACAGTTCCCAGTGAAGACACCACTCGAGTAAAACTTGAAGTCAGATCCACTACCTTCAATGGCAACAGAAATTGGTTGGTTGGCCACAGCTTGTAGAAGAGCCTGCTCATTATTGGATGCCACATCTTCGTATCCAGTTATCATGGCTGCAGAGGTTGTTACTTGAGTGCTGTCACAAGTGCCATCTTGTCCAACATAAGGGTAATTATCTTCTGTTGTGAGGCCATTGTTTTGTTTGATGAATTGAAAAGCTGTATCCATAGAGCCACCTCCACAACCATTGTTTTCAACATTACAATCAACGAGTTCTTGCTCAGACAGTGATATTAGGTTACCATTTTTAAGTTGATTAATACCTTCCATGGCTGCCACTGCTGAAAATGCCCAACAACATCCTATATACATGATATGCACCACACAAAAAAAATATAAATTAAAAAAATTAAAAATAAAAAGGTTATAAATAGAAAAGGAATTACGATCAAGTAGGTTATGATTATTTTACAAAAGGACATGACGTGTTAACAGGTTCATGCTACATATCAATTAAGAGCCAATTCATGACCCAATTATAGTCAACATAGGTGCTTTGACCATTACATGGCTCTCTTCTTTTTTATTTTTATGGCAACTAATCATTTTAAAATATTCACGACCACATGACCCGATTCTTTATATATAGCAA
This sequence comes from Camellia sinensis, assembly GCF_004153795.1. Lineage (NCBI taxonomy): Eukaryota > Viridiplantae > Streptophyta > Magnoliopsida > Ericales > Theaceae > Camellia > Camellia sinensis. The sequence goes on from NW_021028070.1 coordinate 84,671, forward strand.
TCAATACTCCTCATACCACTACACTATAATCATATATAACACTATTTCAAATTCTTGATTGATGTAAATGTAGGTATACATATATATCATGTAATTCTTACCACATTGGCCTTGGTTCTTAACAGGAGTAACTGCACCTTTCTCTCGCCAGTCGATAGTAGGTGGCACATCCGTAACATTTGCATACCTAAAAGATGTTGGTTTTGAGATAGACGTCACTTTGGTTGGTTGCTTCTTGTAACCAGTACGAGAAGCACGAAACTCCTCATCGGTTAAGTCTGCAAATTGATTCACATGAAGCTTGTATGCTCGGTCTACACCTTCATTAAAGGCGTTTATATGTTGAACGTTGTCCTTGAATACCTGAAACCGCGTATTCTTCTCTTCAACATCCTTGTAAATGCGTCCATGACGTGCCATCCATTGCTCGTGCATTTCTAGCATGGTTTGTTCGTTGAGAAGGCGAGAGGAAGCTTGAGAGGACAAAACTCCAAAGACAAAGAGAAATGCCAAGAAAATGCATTGGAAATGGTTAGGAGAAGCCATGGAGTGAGTGAATGTATTTATGGGCACACTTACTAAAATTTTGCAGGGCTTGTGTTTTTATAGGCAAAGATACCCATGAGATTAAATTCCATACAAGTTACCCATAAACAAATAGATAATTAGCGCATCATCATTTTCAAAGTAAATGTTGTCTTTTCTCCTAGTGCATTACTCCATCAGTTTTCACGTTGATTGCTTTTTTTTGTCAATGTAAACATAGGGCCGAAATTTCTATTCATCAGTTTTCATGTTGATTGCCTTTTTTGTCAATGTAAACAGAGGGCCGAAATTTCTATTAATTAGTTTTCACGTTGATTGCTTTTTTTGTTGAAGTAAACAGGGGGCCGAAATTTCTATTTAGGGATGATTTGAAAAGGAATTTTTATTAGTGATCTTTTATTATTAAAATATGAAGTGAAAACATAGAAAGTTATTTGAAAATAATTTTTTTATTTTTTACCAAAAAAAAAAATGCTAGAGAGAACAAAAAGAAAATTTTAACTTTTTTATACAAGTTTTTAAATAATTTTTTAGTGTTTTTTACTAAAATATTGACTTTCTAAACAACACCTTAACCATTAATAAAATTGTGAAAATCTTAACTTAATTATTTGAAACGATTAAATTATATTTAAAATAATAGTTTTTAAATTTGTGCAAACTATATAGAAATTGATCAAACATAGTGTCTCACTGATATTGAACAAATACGGAAGCCAAATTAGAGAATTGGCCAATTGCTCTATTTGGTTGAATTTTCATAATATAGTTTTGAAAAATTTTCAAAATTTCATTCGGTGACCAAAAAAAAAAAAAAAAAAGTACTCATTATTTTCATATAATTTTCTTTCTTTTGGATTGAAAAAAAAATAAAATAAAAATCCTTTTAGATGTTTATCTTTATCAAATTGATTTCAATATTTTAAAATAAATTTCCAAAACTCAACCCCAACTGTCCCGGAAGACTAAATTGTTGTATGAGGTACTCAAAAGGTTCTAGAGAGTTGCTTGCTTCGGTTGATGGGTTGTGTTGCAACAAATTGATTTTTATTTTAGTTTTTTAGGACATTCCATACAATGAGTATTTCTATCTCAAAAGGGGTAAGAGTGTGAGACTTGAAACCTATATTGATTCTCTGATAATGGGGGCTCTAAACCAGTTTACTAGCAAAAAATTTTACGGTTGGGATATGCAAACAACCTTTCTTAAGTAGTTGATAAAAAATGATCCACTTAACGTGTATTGTAATTTTTATCAAAAAACTGGGTTAAAAGAGGGAAAAAATAATTAAAAAAAAAATTGGTGACGTTTTAAGAAGTTACTGGACTCGCACAATCAACGGAAGACCTAATGGGTGGCTGGCCCCCGCAAGGTTTCAAAAAGTTTCTCCAATCACCCAAAGCACAATCCAATTTCACAATAATTTATTTGAAGAAAAAATAGTGGAAACCCTCTTTTTGATAACTTGTTTAGTTATCAATCTTATGGATATACTTGTGATCTCATACGTTCTATATATTTCGAATTGTAATGTAAGATATTTTTTTTTTTAATCAAATTATATATTTTTCTATGATATTTTTACCTTTATTTTCAAGTAAGTGAGAAAATTATAAATATAAGATAAAAAGCACTTAATCCCCTGCGGTTTTAGGCTGTTGCAGATGATCCCCTGAGACCATCTCCAACGGTGAACCAAACCTGACATCAAATTTAAAATTTGGTGAAAAAGCCACTTTTTTAAGCTCCAACGGTTTCACCAGATCGATATCAAATCCAGAATTCAGCAAAAATGGTACCAAACTGAGTGCAGGCGAAGCGTTTAACCAAATCACTGTTCCTAACCGTTGGGATGAGACGAACAGGTCGACCATCCGGTTGACCAACCGGTTAACCAACCGGTCGCCCCGGAGAAAGTTCAGACCGTTCACAAAAAGGTTCAAACCAGTTAAAAAAAAAAAAAAAAAATTTGCCTAGGCGGTCGACCACCAAAAGTTTAAAAAGTTCAAAAAAAAAGTTCAAACCGGTAAAAAATAAAAATAAAAATAAAAAAATTTTTGCCGTTACCGGTTGACCGGCCGGTCAACCAACCGGTTGCCCAGCGCAAATTTGATGAAACGGATTTGATGTTGAACCGTTGGAGCGCGAAGTATCAAATTAAGAAAATGACCCATTTTTGACTCAGATTTGGTGAAACATTTGGTACACCGTTGGAGATGCTCTGATGTTTGAATATATACAGATATTTATGTGATTTTGTATTGATCTGCAACTGTAACATTTTTCATCCAAACAAACGACAAATGTGTTGCATGCCTCCTATTTGTAAGTATTGCTCCATTTGACAGTTTTCTCTCAAAAAATGATTTGTCCAAAAACCCAAAATACCCTTACCCTTCACTATATGAAACAATGCTATTAAACGGATGTTAACACAATTTGGAAAACCCAAATTGATCATTTTATTTATTTATTTTTATCTCTTATTATTTTATTTTATTTTTTGTTTAATCAAATGTTGATTTGTTTAATTTGTCTTTCGCTCTCTTTTCTTCTACTATATTGTGCTAAATGACTGTTTTTTTTTTCTTTTCTTTTCTATTTTTTAGTTTTATTGTTTACTTTTATTTTTTTGTTTAAATCATAAAATTACCTTAATTTAATTTTTAATTTCTAACCCTTTTTTTTATTTAATAATATTTTAAAATAAACATATATATAACAAATAAAATCATAAAAATTTATTGCTATAAAATTACCTTATTTAATAATATTTTAAATTAAACATACATATATTTATATGTATAAAAAATTAAATTATAAATTAATCTAGCTACCTTAATTTATTATCATAAAATGACCTTAATTAAATTTAAATTTTTAACTTAATTTCTTATTTAATAACATTTAAATTATATATACAAATATAAATATATAATTAAATCATAAATTAGTCTAAACACCTTTATTACCATAAAATCAAACCATAAAATTTAAAATTAAAACTTAAAAAAGAGAGGCAACCAGTAATAGATATTGCAATGTTCCTAACAAATTGCACAACACAGTAGAAACAAAATTGAAGAAATCAACAAAAAACTAAAATTAAAATTAAAATAAAAAAGGAAAAAAAAAAAAAGATAGGTGTTTGTATATATAATTTTTGGAGTGTTATATTGGATTATTACGTTTGGAGAAAAACTACAGCAAGAATTTTTTTTGTGTTACACTAAGGAGTTTTTTTTTTTTTTTCTGAAATATTTAATTTTGGAAAAGTAAACTAAAAAATTTTTTTTTTTTTTTTTTTTTTTTTTGAAATATTACATTGAAGTGTTGCATTTGAAAGCTATAAATTGAAATTATAGATTTGTTCAAAACTTACTAAGGAGTTTTTGTTCTCCTTTCTAAATATTTAAATAATCCCACACCCTTTTGGAATATTTGAAGAATTTAATATTTCAAGTTATTTTTGTATTCCTTTCAAACTGTTTGAAAAATTATCTTTCAAGTCATTCCAAATAAAAAAGATTCCTATATAAAAATTCATTCCAAATTTAATTCTCATAGATTTTGTATCTTACCTTTCTAACACAAAAGGGAATATATCACTACAAGAAAAAGCATTTTTGGCGACCAAAATTTCATTTTTCGTCGCGGAAAGTAGTAGAAATGGCGACTAAAATGGAATTAGTCGCCAAAATTGAACACTTTTGTCGACTAAAAGACTTTAGTCGCCGAATACAATGGTTTTAGCGACTAAAAGGCAGTTTAGTCGGCGAATGTAGGGGTTTTAGCGACTAAAGGTTGTTTAGTAGCCAAAAGTGACGGTTTTTGGCGACTAAAATAATTTAGTAGCCAAAAGTGATGGTTTTGGCGACTAAAAAGCAGATTGGTCGCGGATTGTAGGTGTTTTGCCGACTAAAAACAAATTGGTCGCTGAAAGTGAAGCTTTTTGGCTACAAAAAAAAAAATTAGTAGCTAAAAACTGAGTATTGGCTACTAAAATTCAGTTTAGTAGCCAAAAGGGGACGCTTTTGGCGACTAAAAATAGGTTTCGTCGCCAAAACTGCAGATTTTTAATTGGAACTTCTTTTTTTAGCGACAAAAAAATAATTAGTAGCCCAAAATAATAGAATTGGCGACTAAATAATGATTTTAGTCGCCAAAAGTGGCCTAAATATTTTTTAGTAAATAATTTATTTTTTTACATAAATTATATTTGAATTAAAAAAATTATATTTATAAATATTATTTTGTATTAATAGCGGTTAATATATATATATAAATAATATATATTGCATATATATTAATGTGATGATCTTGTGGCATAGTGGATGGAGTGTTTGGCAAAAGGTTTGGAATGTGGTGGTGGGATGTCTCAGGTTTGAAACCTACGAGCAACACAGGTTCAATTTTTTTTTTTTTTAAATATGCTTTTGGCGACTAAAACAGGTGGTCACCAAAAGCTTTAGTATTGGCGACGAAAAAAAAAGTCGGCAAATGTATAAATTTAAAAAAAAAAATTCACTATTGGCGACTAAAACGTTAGTCGCCAAATGTATAATTTAAAAAATATAAATGAGCTTTGGCGATGAAAATTTTAGTCGCTACAGAGTTTGTTTTTGGCGACTAAAGTGGGTTAGTCGCACATACCTTCTGCGACAGTTTTCTAGCAACAAACATGGCGACTAAAAAATTTAGTCGGGAAAACCCAAAATCCGACTTTTGGCGACTAAAAAATCACTTTTGGCGACTAAAAATTTAGTCGCCAAATGTGTATTTTGTTGTAGTGTATATATATATATATATATACCAATTTGTGTAAAATAAAATAAAATTAATAAAATGAAAATACCAATTTTTTCACTTAGAGGGTGTCTAAAGCATTATATCTAGTTTTCTTTTTTTTTTTTTGGTGAGAGGTCTACTATTTGTGAAATAGTTTGGTGAGAGATCACTTTACTTGTTTTGAAGGACATTTTTTTTTTTTCAATTTTACCCATTTACTTTTTTATCTGTTTGCTTTTTATTGACTATCTGTTGACATTTGTATCTATCTATTGAAATTTTTTCCCTATCTATTCAAAAAATTTCTCTATCTATTCAAATTATTTTTATCTGTTGAATAAATTATTATCTGTCAAAATTTTTATCTGTTTAATTTTTGTCCAAATAAAAGCTATCTGTTGAAATTTATATCTTCAGAAATTCTATTGGTTCAAATTATTTTATTTGAAATTATATCTTTTTTTTATTAACTATTCTATTTTTTGAATAAATTTGTTCAACAAACAACAAATTTTCTTTTTATCTATTTAAATCCAGCATCTGTCTGTCAATAACAGATAGAGAGAGATCTTCACTGCCAAATGGTAACCAAGGTGTAGATAACAACAACAACATTTGTGTGTGTGTGTGTGTAAGAAAATGACAACAACAACAACAATGAACAACTAAAACAACAACAACAAGAACAAAAAAAAAAAAAAAAAAGGAAGTAGAGGACATTTCGAGATCTCAGCCAGATCTTTCCAAATTGTATAGATTCGCAATGTGTATGCAGAACCTAAATCAACCTACATTAACTAGTTATACAAATCAAACAATGTTGATTTTCTCAAAAAATAAATATGTTAATACACATATAAATATGCAAAAAATAATATTAATTTAATTAATTTATTATAGGTTATTATTATACTTGAAGAAATGGTCGGAGAAGAGACCAAGGGACCTTCTTTCTTATAGCTCACGATGGCAGTCTAAAGCTCCGCATCAGCACCTTCATCAGAAGTATAGCGATCCCGGTTTTCCCTTTCTGTACTTGTTGTATTCCGGACTTTGGTTCCGTGGAGTTGGTGGTTGTATATCTTGTTGTCATCCTTTAATTCCTTGTGTTTGAGTTTTAGGATGTGTCGGGCGTGTTTCGAACAGGTTGGTTAAGCTTTAGTCCCATTCCTTGTTGCCTAGATTTTTGGTGGTACGCTCGAGCGGGTACCCTTGCGCTCAGGCGGAGTTTGGTTTTTGGTTGTCCGCTCGAGCGGGACTTATTGCGCTCGAGCGGGGTTTACACACTCCCAGTATTTCGTGTCCCTGTAAAACTTCTGCAGGTGTGTTTTCTACGCTCGAGCGGATTTCCTTACGCTCGAGCGGTAGCGCTCGAGCGGGCCTTTTTGTGCTCGAGCGGGTAGTTCTTTTTCTGTAAAGTTCTGGGAGATGAAAATCTACGCTTGAGCGTACTGGTTTTTCACGCTCGAGCGGATGTATTTTATTCTTGTGTCTTGGAGCTCGAGCGGGCCTTCTTGCGCTCGAGCGTGTCTAGATTTTTGTGCATGACGCTCGAGCATTCTATTTTCTGCTCGAGCGGGAATGTCGTATATTAGTTGGCAGCTAGGCATTTTTAAATCACTTTTTATACTCACACTCTCTCTCTTACTTTCTAAAAACCAATTTTGAGAGCTCCTCTCTCTAGAAAATACCTTCTCTCTACGGATTGATCTTGTTAGAGCGTTCTCCTATCCTTCGGCCTTTGTAAAAAGTGTGTTGATCGTCGAGGGCTTTATTTTGATCCGAAACGTTTGGAGTTTGGATCACTTTGGTTTTGGTCTTCTTCTCCATTTGAGCTCCGAATTTGAGGTAGGGATTCTCCTTGTTCTTTTACAATGCTTCGTCTATAGATAGACATGTGGCAGTTTTGTATTGCATGAAAATCATATCCATGTTGGGTTTGTTTGAAGATCATGAGGGTGAATCTAGGGTTGGTTGTTTGGAAATGGGTTTGTCATCATTGATAGTTCTTTGGGCTAATTGGAGTGTTAATTAGCATGTTATTGTTGAAATGAGAGAAAGCCCTAGTATATATTTGATTTGGTAAATTAAAAGAGGGGTTTTGTTCTTTGGGCCAATACTTATGTATTTTGGGCCTCTAATAGGGTTATTGTTGTTTGTGGTTGATATTTGAGCCTTTTTGGTCAATATTGAGAAAGAAGGAGAAAACCCCTAGTGTAATGTTATGAATTAAATTGCATAATTGGTTCGGAAAGGATATGAAAGAATGGCATTGGGTTTTTATTAAATGAAAGGAATAGTATTGTTTTCTTTGTGAAATGGGAAGAAAAGTGTTTTTGGAATAAGTGATAGAACATGTTGATTTTGAAAATGGGAGAATAAGTATGAGTGTTGAATACACATTTTTGGGGGAATTTAATTTGTAATTATCATACCTGTGGCATTGTTGGGTTTAAGATCTCACGATAGTTGAGTCTTTTAATAGATGTACTGAATGCATGCATCTAGAGGTTTTGTCCTTGGTCATCGGTGGAGGATGACATTGTTGAATTGAATGGTTGTGTATGCATTACATCTGTGTCAATTGAACATTATATGTAATGAAGTGCTAGAAAGCACTCGTAATATTGAGATGATTGGTATCATATACCGCGCTTATAATGAGGGGTACCACTACCTTCCAGCTTGTGTCTGGAGAATATGGACGAGGTACCATTACCTTCCAGCTTGTGTCTGGAGAATGTGGATTAGACGCCGTTACCTTTCAGCTTGTGTCTGAGGAACTTGACTTATCATTTGTTGTAGGAATTGTATCCTTGGCTTACTGTGCATATAGCCGGTAGAGCAGAGTTTTATTGTTGTTGTCTCAATATATCTGAGTATATTATGGATTGCGATGGTTATAGTATTGGAGGGCCGAGTTGCCTCATTTGTCGATTATACATATTGATGATTGTTATCTATTATACATATTGATGATTGTTATCTCCCTTTATTTAAAGGCATGCATGTATGGTTATGAATGTATTGAGAACAAATCAAAATGCCATTTCAAGATTTGGAAAGTGTGAAGGAAATCGAGTATTTTAAACATATGTTTTGAAAAAGGCACATCTGTTGTAAGTATGGAATAATGGAAGAAAGTAGTGGGCTTAGTGAAATTATTTCCTAAGAAGTGTTAAAGTTGTGAAAGTTTGGGAAAAAGGGGTAATGAAAAGGAAAAAAAGATGAATCGCTTATAGCGTTGAATGAAATGGCTGTTTTCGAGAAAATGTTATACTTATGTATATTTTGTATAAACTGCCACATTACTATTCTAGTATGAGATTGGGTATTCATGATCATAGCTATCTGTAAGTTGTTATTGTTGAGGATCATGTTGAGATCCCTACTGGACTATATGTTCATCCCACGTTGTTGAATCTTTTTCAGGTGTTAAGCAGGATGTGCTACAAGAATTAGATCTCCTTATTTTTTGCCACCGGGCCTATTTTGTGTTGGCGGAATGCCATATATGTAAAAGGGTTACACCATTCTTCTTGAATCTTAAATGATGTAAGCCCTAGGGCAATTTATTTAAATATATTCATGTTGTATTTACTTTGCATACGAATGAGAGAATTGCTATTCACTTCTATGAGTTGAATATATGAGTTTGTTTCCTCATGTTATCTCTAAAATTAAATTAAGTTAATGAATTTGGTAATACCTCGAGTAAATAAAAGTGGGGCGAGACAACTTGGTATCAGAGCGAGCCGGGTTTGAATACTTTGGGCTCGTGGGAAGTGGTTTTTACCACAGTGGGTTTACTACGTATGGTGAGGACATTGCATATAGTTAACATGAACGTTAGGACTTGTGTGTTGCATTTATGTGAGCATGGGATTAAGTTTCCAGGATAGTATTCATAGCCGGTGAACTTGCTTTAAGGTCCTCTGGGAAACACGCCTGATCAACGTGGTTTCTGGTAGGAGTTCCTTGAGAGTTCCGGGATGAGTGGCTATCTTTGTGGATTTGATCCGGTTATGTGTTTAAATGTTTAGATGTTTATATGTAATCGTAGTGTATGTTTTGTGACTAAGTGTGTCTTGCGACCTATTAGTAGTAGTGTGTGCCTCGGGGAAGGCTATTGCGTTGTGCACTAAGTGTGGTTGTGTTTTTGGATTTTATAGGATGTCTACACGAGGGAGTAGAAGTTGGATGAGTAGTAGAAGTGCCGGGAGGGGCACAGCGGTTCCTTTAGCAAACGCCGTTGCAGCATCGATTGTCGGCGAGGACGTCGCACGTGAGATTGTGAGAGCAGTGCAGGATGCTCTAGCTCGCACTAAGGGTGGCAGCGGGCGTGCTCTCAAGCTTACTAAGGAGTTTTTTCGCTCCGGCCCACCGGAGTTTGTGGGGGAGGCTAAACCGTTGGAGGCGGAGAGTTGGTTAGAGCATATTACCAAGACTTTTGATATGCTCAGAGTCGAAGATGAAGAGTTGAGGGTTTCTTTGGTGACTTTTCAATTGAAGGGTGATGCAAGTTATTGGTGGAAGTATGCTAAGAATACTGTAGGTAGCACGTGGGTTGCTTTTACCGGGGCCTTTTGGGCCAAGTATTTCCCTCCTTCTGCTCGGGAAAGGTTGAGGGATCAGTTTATTGAGTTGCGTCAGGATGATACTCCTGTGGCACAGTTTGAGATGCGGTTTACCAATTTGTCGAGGTTTGCTCCAGAGTTGGTGGCAACAGAAGAGCGCCGTTGTTATAAGTTTGAAAGCCGGTTGTGGTTTATAGTATTCGGGAGAAAGTAGCGGTCCTTTGGAGAGGATTATATCACTCTAGTCGAGGTGGCGGCTGTAGATCGCGCCCGCGGAGGGGGATCATGTACAGTTCGGAACTCGATTTGTGTCACGGTTCTTAATCTGAACCATAGAGTCCAAATTCTGGGCAAATCGTTTTGAGAAACAGATTTTTGAAAAAGTTAGTGTCAAACTATTGGACTGCTTTGCAGATTACAGAGTCGCCACCTAAATATTTTTTATGTGAGAATTTAGGAAACCCTGACTCGGTGCCTGAATGGCCACATGGTCCGTCATACCAGGAGTTGTCTCGGGCTCGGGAGCTTGGGGTACGATCGGGGAAGTTGCAAGCTATGAGCACCCCCTCTCGCCCGGTCCGAAAGACCGGCCTCTAACTAACCGTGATATCCAGTTTGAAAACGTTGTGGTTCTTATTCCAATTATTAGCCTAGCATTACGTATGTTTGTGCAGCGCGGCAAGCAAGTTAGCGTAATCGCCTAAATTGGAAATAAACAGTTTTATTGTTCATTTTGAAAATGGTTGCTACTCGTAAGTAGGCTTTTGGAAAAGATGGTTTTTGCGCACTATACTAGTGGGCTTAATAAAAAACGCAGTTTATACACGCATTCATCCCAATTAAGCCAATTTTGACCTCCACCCACAGGCATTCAAGACAATTTATCTTCATGTAGCACTAGCCGCATGGCAAGCATACTATCATTGGCAACATCACGACCATGCTGGATGCTAAAGCAAAAATACTTACATTGTACTCCGTGCCAAAACAGTAACTATGTTAGCAAATCATTTGCATGTCCTAGTCATGTTAAAAATGGCATAATGCATTCACATGCAAAAATGCAATCTAGGCAGTGCTCGGCTAACCCTAAACATGGCATGTGAAATGCGATCAACTACCACTATTCAATTTGTGAAATTGAAGTACAGAGTGCAGTTAGCGTGATGTACCGAAGCCCTAATGTTATGTAATACAACATGCTATGGATGCACGCATGCGCATAAGGTATCGCACTATTTCAAAAAAATGCCCTAATCTACCATCCTTAGACGGGTAAATAAACAGGAAGAAAGAAATGGGGATTGAAGACCATACACACCACACCACACTTATTACATGATTTGCCCTCACTCGGAGGGATTAAATAAATATTACAGTCCCAAAATAATAAACAAAATAAATTATTACAAAATTTCTAATTTAATTTTAAAAGAAAAGATGGCAAAGGAAAGAAGAGGGTAGCCGCAGCCTCTGCCTCGGGATACGCGAATGATGCATGCTCGAATCCGTCTCGCCCGGAAAACCCATACTGTGCTCCTGCTGCCTCTGTTTGTACTGCCTTGTCAATCTGAAAATTGCCAAAGTACTGGAGCAAGTTCCTTGCATCCTGCAGAGCACCACCGGCCGGACAGAATTCCCATCGGCACTTCACAATTCCCATCGGCATTTGTTGGATTCCTCGGCACTCCAGATATTGCCGGTCGGCACTAAATTCTGCCGGTCGGCAGAAACTTCCTGCAGAAGACAATTTGGCAGCAAACAGAGAACAGACAGTGCATGGCATGGGGTTCTCAGGTACGTGTGGGCATGGTTGTGCTTCTTATCATGTTTTGGACTCAAAGAAGCACGACCCTCGATCTTTGAGCCATCAATGGAACATGATGACCCAAGGGATCGAATTTGCCACTCAATGTAAGGATGCATGCAACAAACAAAATGAGATCCGAAGCCTTTTCATGTCAAAGTCAAAGGCCCCGGTGACCGAGAATCAAGGTATATTGCATCACTTGGAGTATGAATGTCCCTTGACCCTCATATTTGGCTTGACACCCCAAGCCAAATGATGCAATGCATGTTATGCTCACAAGGCTCAAAATACAACATGATGCTAAACATGCAAGATATGCCAAATATCATGCAACAAAACATGACAAGTATGTAATGTTATCATGCAAGATGTAGTTGAGATACAAACATGAACCGGTTTGCCATAAAGTTAGCATGGACTAGCACATTAATGGGACAATCATGCAACCAACATGAGAAAAGCATGCAAAGGGGCCTCAAGGTGATGAAGGTGCAGCCCTTTATTCACCTCAAAACAGCACCAAAAATGCTCAAAATGATGGACAAACAACTCATGTTAACAAGCAAACTTATGGTCCCAAGGTTAAGGCACAAAAGGGGAGAACTTACCCCCAACAACAAGACCAAGCTATGGCATGATTAAGGCAAGTAAGGACAGATTTTTTTTATGCAAAATGGGACCCCAAAACCTCCTAGTATGGCAGCTAAAGATGACTCCCAAAAGGCACATGCACTAAGGCTCATTCCTAGGCACAAAAGGGTACACCCTCAAGGCATCAAAGAGGTCATGCATGCACACATACGAACATGATTCTTGGACTAAAATGTGGTCCTAGATGACATTAAATCATGAGGGTAATCACAACCATGCATGCTAGGGGTCAACGTACTTAAAGCTTTTAAGCCAAAATGCAAAGCAACCCTAACAAACATGTCAAGCATGAACAAATGGATAACCAACAGATTTTTAGTATGGAAAAACAACATTAAAAACTTCATGGAACTAAGCCAACACACACAAGAATCATGGCCTAATCATGAGATGCACTTCTAAGCAAAATGGAGCAATACAAAGCAAGTACTACAAGCATACAAGGAGGTACAAATCCAGCCAAAAATAGAGATCCCACATGACCTAAAAACACCCAAAAAGTTCTGAAATGAAGCAAAAACCAAGCAAGCATGCATGTCACCCTTTTCGGCCACAACTCAAGGAAACAAAACCATAAAGGGAGAGGGGTGTCCCTCCCCTATGCAAGACTTCAAACCAACTTTTTTGACACTAAAAATACACTGATTTTCAATGGTCAAAGGACCAAAACACTGAAGTGAACAAAACCTTATGAAAGAGGCACGAAAATGGACCAAACAAGGCCTAGAAGGGTGAGCTTACACTCAAACCACAAAATGACCTTAATGAAAGTGCTAAAGCAGGAAAATACAAGCCCTTTTTATGTTATACACAAGAGCTAAAACAGCAAGCAAGATAGGTAAAAAAACTATTGCAAGTTTGGGGAATGTAAATCAAGATGCTCACCCTTGAAGAACCTTTGAAGAACAAATGGTCTAGCCTCCTTCTTTTGATCAAAACCAGTCCAAGAACTCAAGAAACAAACCCCCAAGTCCCTCAATCTCGGAGTAAGGTGTGATGGTGTGTGTAATGGTGCAAAAGTAAGGTAAAAACCACCTTTTGAGCTAAGAAACACACACAAAGGAGGAGAGAGAGGGAGGTATAGAGATAATATGTATCTATATCTCCAAGGTCTGGTTTTTGGTTGCAAGAGTCTAACCTAGATCAAAAGGAAGGCCCTCCTCTTATAAGACTCCCTCTTGCAAAGCTCATACAACAAGCTTGCTTAGAGGGAGATCCCTCCATACACGTGTATGGACGGGGGAAGAGTTGGTTCCAGCTATCACAGCTGGCACAAAATATCTCCATAAAGTGGATGAACAGTGGTCGGCTGCCCAAAAATGCCACTTCGGCAAAAAACAGTGCCGACCGGCAACAAAATATGCCGACCGGCAATAAAATGTGCCGACCGGCAAACAAATGTGCCGATAGCAGCAAAAAACCAACCGGTGGCCTCTAGCCACTGCCGGTGGGGTGTGGGGATGGTCCACAAGCCCTACCCTGCCTCTCAAAGGCAAGATGCAAGTGTTTGGTGCAAAACCAGACACTAAACGGTCAAGTTCGGAGATCCTGAGGCAGGGCGCGCGAGCCGAGGCTTCCGGGAACTCCAAACGAACACAAACATGGATGATCACCGAGTGTTCAAACGGTGACGTCCAAGTCTTGAGGACGGTCGGCATATTCTTGTAGCACATTTTATTGCCGGTCGGCATATTTTCTTGTAGCACATTCTTGTAGCACATCACTAAGCTCACTACCCCATTAAACATATGTTTTGAAAAGGCACATCTGTTGTAAGTATGGAATAATGGAAGAAAGTAGTGAGCTTAGTGAAATTATTTCCTAAGAAGTGTTAATGTTGTGAAAGTTTGGGAACAAGGGGTAATGAAAAGGAAAGATAGATGAATCGCTTATAACGTTGAATGAAATGACTGTTTTCGAGGAAATATCATACTTATGTATATTTTGTATAAACTGCCACATTACTATTCTAGTATGAGATTGGGTATTCATGATCATAGCTATCTGTAAGTTGTGATTGTTGAGGATCATGTTGAGATCCCTACTGGACTATATATTCATCCAACGTTGTTGAATCTTTTTCAGGTGTTAAGCAGGATGTGCTACAAGAATTGGATCTCCTTATTTTTGGCCATGGGGCCTATTTTGTGTTGGCGGAATGCCATATATGTAAAAGGGTTACACCCTTCTTCTTGAATCTTAAATGATGTAAGCCCTAGGGCAACTTATTTAAGTATGTTCGTGTTGTATTTACTTTGCATACGAATGAGAGAATTGCTATTCACTTCTACGAGTTGAATATATGAGTTTGTTTCCGCATGTTATCTCTGAAATTAAATTAAGTTAATGAATTTGGTAATACCTCGAGTAAATAAAAGTGGGGCGTGACAAGAAGCCCCTCACTTGAACCTCATAAAGTCCGTAATCGAAAGTAAATCAATTGCAAACCCTAAATAAGCTAGATTAAAAAATAAAGCCAAATGATATAAAAAGGAATTGAGCTTACTTAACCTAGTTACACAACAATTAAAGCATATACTTGCCCTAATACTAAGAGTTCTACTTGCAATTATTGAGTTAACTCAGTTTATCAGAGATTTTGTTTAGTTTGCTGAGTTGAGCTAAAATTGACTAAATACATGAGCTATTAATTTTCTTATCTTTATTTTCATTTCTTTCTTTCTTATTCCCTCCCCCCCTCAACTTACTCGAAAACCAAACAAAACAAGAACATACATAAAAGTTCATAATTCAGATCATAAATGAATAACAAAGAGAAAACCCAAGAAGAAACAAAGCTCATTGAAACCCAACAGTATGAAAAAAAAAAAGATAAAAAAAAAAAAAAAGAAGAAGAAGAAGAAAAAAGATACACAATTTGTAACGGCGCTTCACCATTTCCGATACACTAACAATGATTCCAAAACTAGAAAACCAACAACAGTTTCGAACTCAATTTGTGATGACCGGTACGTATTTCGCTTTGTTCTCTTGAGTTATGTTAGAATTGTCGTTGTTAAGATGCCGGGTAAGTTGTTGAAAATTTTTTCTTAATTTTTTTTTTCTATTGTGGTTGTCTCGATTCCGAGTTTTCACTTGTTTGAGAGGGTGCGAGGTCGACTCCGGAGCGTTAGGGGTGAAGCCAAAGTTTTTCCGGACTGAAGGGCCAGAGTCGCACGTACGGGGCCAGAGTCGCACGTGCAGAGCCTTGGGTCGCACGTGCAGGAGATCAAGCCACACGTGCAGGAAGCAGGGGTTTGGGTTGTGTGCACACTGCCTAAAAGGCAGGTGCGGAAGTGGAGGTGTGGGGGAGACCGCACGAGCGGGGGTGAGAGCCGCACGTGCGGGGAGGCCTCTCCGCACGTGCGAGTAAGGGCGCTACACGTGCTGCCAGGCGCATTTTCTATCTCGTTTTTCGTGCATTTCAGCTATGTATTGAGTTTTTGCACCTTTTTCACTTCATTTCTGATATATCACTCTCTCCCTCTCTATAATGTTTCTCTCTATTTTCTCTCATCTCTCTCTACCCAAACTCTCCAAAACTTTACATTTCTTTTTGATCCCATAGATCCATTGAGTTTTGGATACTAGTTCCTTATACCAAAATGATGAGCATGTCGACGGCTTCGTCTTGACCGGTTGTAACGCCCCAAATTTCTAGCCCAAATGATAATGTAACAATCATGGCTCTCTTAAAGGAAAACCAAATATAACTTCCCATACTTGCATTGCATAATAATAATAGTTCCTAATGCAATATTACATTGATTCAACATCAAGTAAACAACCAAATAAGCACCGCCAAGGGTTTACAATCTTCCAAGGCTTAAGTCTGGTACACAAAATGATTATTCAAACCCACACATACATAGCCCTTGGTTTACAAATAGGATCACAGCAAATGAGAACTTTAGTGCTCTCAACACACACATTTCCACGCCCTCAATTAGGCGGATTCACCACGTCTTTTCCTACACAAAAATTCGGTAGGGTGAGCATAAATCCCAATAGGGAATCCTTAACAAAGTATATACATTTTATACAAGTCTCAAGAAATGAATGCGCATGCCTTGCCATGCCTTTTTGAAAATAAAACACATGTTCATCTTTTCAAAACCATCATGCTCAATGATGTTATGCAACTTCAACTGTTCAAAATTTATCAATTTAATTAAAGGGGGTGGTAAATACAACTCTGGTAATCCCTAGGTTGGTGTCTGTAAGTAGACTATGCGAGTACTACCCAATTGTCATTTTTACCGGTATTAACCGGAAGGCTCGACACCTATCCGCGCAACTTTCTGGTCTTTCACCAAGGACACTCAGGCCAACTTAAACAATTTCATCTACACCACCTATCAAGACTTACCGCCGTATTTACCCCAAAACCATTTCATGAAAACGCATTTCCCAACATTCTTTTCTCAATGCAAATTTCCAAAGTTTAACATAGTCCAATGAATTGAAATGCCAATATATGCTTAATAATGCAATGCAACATTACTTCCATATTCAATTGTTCCACACAATATACCATTGTGATCAAAATTCCCAATCCTCTTTTCAACACAACTCCACAAGATGAATATATATATATACTTTATATCCAATTCATTCAAGAGAATAATGTAATTCTCACATTTTGAGCAATCTCAACAATTTAGTCAATTCAAGATTAAATCAACATTTTGACAACAATTTTCAAAATAAACAACATTTCTCATTTTTTTTCCACAAAATTCGTCATTTATATATAAATAAACAATTTTCAAAAAGCCTCCATTTATTTTGGTACACAAAATAAATATGACAACATCTTCCAAGGACTTTCAACATCTTTCAAAGAAGAGACCCAATTTCTAGGTTTTCTCGCCAAAACCATTCATCTCCAAAATATTTAGAAGAATCTCCCCAAAATCATCATTCTTCAATCAATATGGTTCAAAACCTTCAATTTCTATTTTAAAAGGAAAAGAAATTAAACCCTCTTTCAAAATCACTCATCTTCTTGAAATCAACAATCAATTTGTTAAAGCTAATCAAAGGATGATTTCAAAAATCGTCTAGATCTTGCAAAAACATATATATAACTCTAAGAAAATCCCTACCTCAAGTTTTGAAGAAGAAATGAGATGAAACCCCCCAAAATCAACGGTGTCGAAACTCGATCTTCGCCGCACACAACGAAGCCCTTGAGAAGTTAACCAACCTTGGTGAAGAACTTAGTTCTAAATCCCAATGGATTTGGAGAAATCAAAGATGCTGATCTGGAATTCTGGAGAGTTTTAGAAAGAGAAAGGACTGAAAAAGTGATCTGAAATATCAAATTCACAAACTGATATAACATGGTCCACTCGAGCGTGGAATGCCCCGCTTGAGCGTCAAATACACTAACCCAGTACTTTTGCAGGCAGGTCAAACTTCTGAAACCAAACATTCTCCGCTCGAGCGCATAAACGGCCGCCCGAGCGGACAAGCAACTTCGAATGCATTTTACATTTTTGTTTTGGGAGCGCTGCCCCTCAACCCCGCTAGGGTGGTGCCCTAGGACCTGTCAAGAGGCGCTGCCCTCTGGACCCTCGCAAGCTGACTGGGCAGCTCGACTCTCGCCAAGGGGCGCTGCTTACTGGACCCCCGCGAGTTGACCGGGCAGCTTGACCCCTGACCGGCCCAGTCGAAGTGGCAAAACATGAAAAAGGGATCAAAACCAGGATTGCTACACCGGTGGAGATCGTATTTCGGCGAAATTGATTTTTGAGCTTCTTCTCCTCTTCTCTCTCTTGAGGTAGGGATTTCTTTGATCTTTTTCAATACCTCTTTTATAGATAGACATGTGGTAAGTTTTTATTGCATAAAAACCATGTTGTTATGGATTTTTAAAAAAAATCATGAATGGGGATCTAAGATGGGTTGTGTGAGGTTGAGATTCGGGAAATTTATTGTTGTAGGATTAATTTTGGGGAAGTGGTTTAATTTGTTTATGTAGAGAGAGAGGTGAAACCCTAATTTTTTTTTTTTGGAAATAATAATGCTCATTTGATAAAAGGGTTTTAATTATGGAATAAGCATGTCATGAATTAAAGAATTTGATTAATGACTTGGTAATTTATTTGTGATTAATCAGGTCTTATGATTTTAACTTTTACCTTGTGTTAGGTTGATTTTAGTTAAATATAACGAATTGATAATTTGTTAATTGTTAAAAAAGGAACCATGAGATTAAGAATTTTGGTTAATGCCCTTGTTGAGTTGAAATTGAGTGGGTTATGACTTTGTTGTCCATGGATTGAGTTTTGGATTAAATGAAATAAAGGAGTCTCATCTATTTTAATGCATGTATATATAATTGGTGTTTTGTGAATTGGAGAATTTTGGAAATAAATTATGAAAGAAGAAGTGATTGTAAATTTCTTTTATTGAGAAAAGAACTTTAAGTGATAAATAAAAACCTCATGAGAATTGGTTAATGGTATTATGTGTTTAATACATACTGTTAGAGGTTTTATCCTTGGTCATCGGTAGAGGATGACATTGTGATGTTGAAAGGTGTATGTGTATGTAGTACATTTGAGTTATATGTGATTGTTGTAAAATGTGGTGGTTGGAAAAATGTGTGATACGTTGAGAATCAGAGGTAGCATTACCTTCGAGGTAGCGCTTGGAGAATTGGCTGCGCTGATAATGAGAGGTACCATTCCCTTCCAACTAGTGCTTGGAGAATTGGTAGAGGCACCATTCCCTTCTAGCCAGTGTCTGGTAAATTGGCATTTCATTGTGGAAAGATGTATGAATGGCTTACCATGCTTGAGGCAGGTAGAGTGGAGTTTATTTATTATTATTGCTTTAGTATATTTGAGTATGTCATGTGTTATGATGGTTGTGGTTTTTAGAAGGCCGAATTGCTTAAACTGTAGAAATAGATAGCTATTAGATGCTTCACGTGTTTCTTTGGTACTAAAGGTATACTTGCATAGGCGTGGATATGTGGGAAGTAGATGTGAGCAATGTGTTGAGATTGTATGAAAAGTGCAAGTTATCGGGTACTCGTAAACATATTTTGAAAGTAAAATCAAGTGTAAGTTTAAAAAGGGTGAGAAAGTGTAAAAGGTTTTTTTGGTAAATATAGCGATTCCAGTTTTACCCCGACCTTTATTATGTTCCGGACTCGGGTTCCGTGATTATTTACTGTTGTCTATGTCTTGTTTTCTTCTTGTAACTCTTTGTATTTGAGTTTTGGATTGTGTTGGGCGTGTTTGGAATAGGTTGGTTGTTAGTTGGTCTAGAATGTTGTTGCCCAAATTTTGGCTTCTTCGCTCGAGCGAGGCTTCTTGCGCTCGAGCGAGCCTTGTCTAATCTGTTTTTCACTCGAGCGAGGCTTCTTGCACTCGAGCGAGCATTGTGAATTTGTTTCTTCGCTCGAGTGAGGATTCCTTCGCTCGAGCGTACGTCTGCATTGGGAGACAGACCTGAAGCTTTGCATTCTACGCTCGAGCGACGACTCTTGCGCTCGAGCGAGGCGACCTGTTTATGTCTAGTCGCTCGAGTGAGAACTCTTTCGCTCGAGCGAGCCTGTTCATATTAGATCGTGAATGAGACATTTTAGGTCACTTTTGCAGCTCACTCTCCCTCAAAAACTCTTCAAAAATGCAGGTCTTCATACTCTCTCTCTAGAATACACATTTTCTCTATGATTTCATCTAGATCCGTTGTGTTCTTGACCCTAGTGTCTTTGAGAATAATGTGGAGGGCTTCATGGGCTTTGTTTTGATCCAAGAAGAAATTGGTTTCGTCATTCTTGGAGTTCAACCTTGCTTTGCTCGTCCTCTCTTCTTAAGGTAGGGAATTTCTACACTCTAATATGGTTTTTAACTTAGTTATTTGCTATTGTGTGTAGATGATGAGATTTGGTTGTGGTTTGGACAAATCTAGGATTTGGGTGTGAAATGAAAAGGAGGGTTTTTGATAAAATTGGCATGAGTGGGTTTGAGGTTTGGATAAAAGGTTGTACTGTGCCAAAATAGTTGATTTTGGTGTTTAGGTTGATATTTGGAAAGAGGGGGATTTTACCCTAAGTTGATTAAATCATTATTTTGCATAAATAATTGGGATTAACATTGAAAATGTGAAATTGGAAGGTTGTGGTTATGAATGGTGATATTGGGTATGTAATATCTCACCTATGGAAGTTTTGAATAAACTATTTATCTTGAGATTGAACATCTCTTTAGAAATAATTGTATTGGGCTATCAGTGGAGGATAGCTATGATTATTGTAGAAATTGCATGAGGATTATGCGATTTAATGCTAATCCATTGTTGGTGTCATTGAATATGACCATGTTATAAATACATTGTATATGTATGTTTATTGAGAGGAGAAAGGGGATGTACTCCATTTATGACTATGTTTATAAATACATTGTATATGTATGTTTATTGGGAGGAGAAAGGGGATGTACTCCTCATGTGATTATGTTTATAAATACATTGCAGATGCATATTTGTTTGGGAGAAGAAAGGGGATGGAGTCTATTTAAAGCAAGTTGGCCGGAGTGTCCTGGGTGAAAGACCCGAAATTTCATATATAAATGGGTGTCGATTCCTTCGGACAAAATATTCGTAAAATGGCAGGTTTGAAGTGTTTAAGTGTATTTTGCATAGTTGGAAAACCATTGAGTTGTAGTCTCATTTTGGTTGTTAAAATATAATGAATTTAACTCATGAATTGGGTAGCATATATGAATCGGAAATGAATTGAAGAAAAATGGAAAGAGGTTAGGTCTTAATGGCATATGAATATGCAGGCCTTGTGGATGTTTTAATATCGGTATTATTTATGCGCGTGGTATTTATACATTTTCTAAACCTCATATATTGTGTTAGATTATCTCTACTGGGCTGTTGGCTCACCCTATACGGGAATGTCATTTTTAGGTGCAGGTGAGGTGTTACCTCCAAGGCAATAGCATGGATGAACTTTCGGGAAGCAAGGGCTTCTTAATTATGCTTTATGTGTGTATGTTTGTTATTTGTAAAGCCAAGGGCTTAATTTGTAATGAGCGAGACTCAATTTGTGTAACCAAACAATGACTTGGAAAGATGTAAGCCTATATGGCATATAACTGGTTGTTAAACAGTGAACTTTGATATATGAAAGTATGTTGTTTCTCATATTTATTCCGCATATGAGTTATCTTTATTGTATTATTTTGGGGGCGTTACAGTACAAGTCTTGCTTCAAGGATTGTTATTTGTCACATAAAATTTGGTAAAAAGGTGCTAAGAGGAAGGAAATGCGAGTTGTCTACATTAACGAAAGAAATGAATGTTTTTTGAGAAATGTATATATGTAAGTATACTTTGGTTATAAATCGTCACAATATTTATACAGTATGAGACTAAGCATTCATGATCATAGCTATCTATAGGTTGTTATTATTGAGGATCATGTCGAGATCCTTACTCGACTTTATGTTCATCCCACGTTGCTAATCTTTTTCAGGTGAACATAGAGTAGTGCAATAAGGTCACAGAGTATAATATTTATTTTGTATAAATAAATGAATTTGGTGTTGTAAACATGAAATTGGGCGGCTATTGAAATAGATGGTGGGTTGAGTATGTAATACCTCTCTTCTTTGGAACTTTTGAATAAATTATCTGTCTTGAGATTGAATATCTATTTAGAAATAACTATATTGGGCTATTGGTGGAGAATAACTACGATTGTTGCAGAAATTGCATGAGGATTAAGTGAATTAAAACTAATCCATTGTTGATTGTTATTGAATATGACAATGTTTTAAATACATTGTATATGTATGATGTTTGGCAAGAGAAAGGGAATGTACTCCATGTTTGGGAGGAGATAGTGAATGCACTCCATTGAAATGAAGTTGGCTGGAGTGTCCAGGGTGAAACTCCCGAAATCTTGTGTATACATGGGTGCCGATCCCGCGGATGAAATTTCTGTAAAATAGTAGATTGAAGTGTTTGTGTGGTAAGTGTGTTGATTAGATAACCATTGAATTGTAGTCTCAGTTGGGTTCTTGAAAGAAAATGGAATTGGAACTTGTGTTGAAAAAGGGCAAATTAACCTGAAAAGAATGGATGGAAAATGAATTGAAATACAAACTCTGGTACTTTACGATCTTATAAAATGTGAATGTTTTGTCACAAACATTGTGTATGCACATTGTACTTATTTCTTTGCTAAATCTCATATATTGTGTTAGATTATTCCTATTGGGCTTTAGCTCACCCTATTTGGGAAAAACATTTTCAGGTGCTGGTGACATGTCTCCGCCAAGGCAATAGCTTGGAGGGACTTTTGGAATGCAAGAGCTTCTTTATTTTGTTTTACTTTTGTATAGCCAAGGGCTTAAACTGTATTGAGCTAGACTCACTTTTGTTGTAACCAAGTAACGACTTGGAGTGATGTAAACCTAGAGGGCATTTAATTACCTGTCTGACTCTTAGTTCTCTTATCACTGTACACATGTTGTAGATTCAGGATGAACGGTTTGTGAATGTATATCGCATGTGTTATCTTTTGTATACGAACTTTAATGAATGAAAGCATATTATTTCTATTTTCTTTCCGCTTATGTGTTGTATTTATGGTATAATTTTGGGGGTGCTACAACTTGGTATCAG
The DNA here is from genome assembly GCF_004153795.1 of Camellia sinensis. Lineage (NCBI taxonomy): Eukaryota > Viridiplantae > Streptophyta > Magnoliopsida > Ericales > Theaceae > Camellia > Camellia sinensis. The sequence continues at coordinate 107,700 of NW_021028070.1, forward strand.
AGCGTACCAGGTTTAAATACTTTGGGGACATGGGAAGTGGTTGTTACCACAATGGGTTTGTCTCGCTTAGTTGAGACGTTAGTTTGTATTGTATGCTTATGTGATAATATACTTATGTGATTGTATGGGTATGAGATTTAATTTCTACGATGTTGATCAAGTCTATGGGGTTTCTAGGAGTCCTATTGGAAAGGCACCTGATCACTCTGGCAACACCGCGGGACGGTCACTATCTGGAAGTGAAAGTTGTATGTATTTATGTGACTACGTGCTTAGATGGAGTGAATTACTATTGTCCAACATTTTAGGATATGAGTGAGTTAGTTTCGGCACATTTGTGAATGTGCTAATCTCTTGTGTTACCTTCATTAGGATGTCAGGACGTAGACGTGGTGGCGGTAGGCGTGGTGGGCCTAGAAGGCATGAGATGCCTCTACCAGATGATATCCCGGCACAAGAAGAAGGGGTTGGTTAGGCCAATGTGGCTGAACCGGTTGGTCAACAGGCCATAGGCAATTTAGCCCACGAAATGGCCAGAGCTTTGTGGGAATCTATGGACATTCTTAGGGCTAAAAATGAAGTCCAGGCCCAAGTCGCTGAGGCAGGGCCATCTTTTCTAAAGAGGGTGTTCTTCCTGTCGAATCCGGATGAGTTTTTGGGTGACCCCAAGGAGCCACTGAAAGTGGATGAGTGGCTAAAACAGATGGTGAAGACGTTTGAGATGCTCGATATCGAAGACAGGGGTTTGAGAGTGACCTTGGTGTCCTTCCAACTAAAGGAAGACGCAGGCCAATGGTAGAAGTACGCACGAGGGCACATTGGAGGGACTTGGGAGGCTTTCGTTGATGCCTTCCAAGACAAGTTTTTGCCTCCCACTATTAGGGAGAAGTTGAGAGACCAGTTCTCTAAGTTGGTGCAGTTGAACACACCAGTGGCTGAGTTTGAGGCCACGTTCACTAGTTTCTCGAGGTTTGCACCGAAACTTGTCGCGACTGAAGAGTGTCATTGTCTAGAGTTCGAGAGGCGGTTGAGGACCGGGCTCATGTTTAGAGTGGCCGGGTCCATGATTAGGGAGTATGGGCGCCTTGTGGAGGTGGCAGCCCATCTTGAGAGTATCATGCAAGCAGAGGAGGAGATGATGAGGGGCTCCAGGAGGAGTCAGGACAATCATGGCGACAGTAAGAGGCAGAGGGGTTCTAACCCTCAGTCATCCCAAGAAGCTCAATCGCGGTCCACCTTTCCAATACCGAGTTCCGATTCTGGGAGGGGTGGTCAGGGAGATTTTACTTGCTTCAAATGTGGTCAATTGGGCCACAAGTCTCTAGCTTGCTCGTAGAGAGGAGGAAGGCAGCGAGCAGCATCGTCTTCGGCTCGTTCTCAGGGCCAAAGTCAGGGGAGAGGCCAGCCGCTCACTTGTTATCAGTTTGGGTAGGCGGGACACATGAAGAGGTTTTGCCCTTAGTTGGGTGGCACATCTGGTGCGTCTGGTTCAAGGTAGACACAGAGCCATCAGCCGGCGCAGTCAGCACAGGTCTCTAGAGCCAATCAGGAAGCCTCTTTGGCTCAGTTAGTGCACCAGGCATATGCTCTGAGGGGTGAGCAAGTTGATCAGAGGCCTATTGGGCATGTGTACGCTGTTGCAGTGCCAGATCTTGTACATGCTCCTTCAGTAGTAAGAGGTACTTTCTTGTTTTACAATTCAGTTGTTAATGTGTTAATTGATACAGGTGCATCCCATTCTTTTATTTATTCTGCATTTGCATCAGTTTTGGGATTGGAGTTGGCACAGTTAGCATCTCTTATTTGTGTAGAGTCACTTATTGGTGGTGAGGTTACCTTGAAACAAGGGTGTCGGGGTTGTGACATAGAGGTCGTTGGTCGTCGACTTCCATTTGCATTTGCTTTACTTGATATGACTAGTTTCAATGTTATTTTGGGTATGGACTGGTTATCGTCATACCAGACTGTTATAGATTACTACCGTCAGAGGGTTACTGCATGTATCTCGAGCGGTGATTGTTTTTATTTCTTGGGGGACCGGGTAGATAGAGTCTTATCACCGGTATATGATTTACGTGGATGGAGTGAACTTAGTTATCTTCTTACTAGCTTTTTGAGTAGTGAGTGTGGTGAAGTTCGAGTTGAGTTGCCAAGAGTGGTTTATGAGTACTCGGATGTCTTTCCCGAGGTTCTTACTAGTTTACCACCTCACAGAGAGATCGAGTTCTCTATTGATTTAGTGCCTTGCATTGCGGCTTTGTATAGATTACCGGAGGTTGAATAGGGAAACTGTTAAGAACAAGTACCTAATGCCTCGTATAGATGATTTGTTTGATCAGTTGAAGGGGTCTTGTTGCTTCTCTAAGATAGACCTGAGATCGGGTTATCACCAGTTGAGGGTAAGGGAGGAGGATATCCCGAAAGCGACATTCCGTACGCAACATGGCCATTATAAGTTTCTAGTGATGCCTTTTGGGTTGACCAATGCACCGGCTGTATTTATGGATTTGATGAACCAGATCTTCCGTGAGTTCCTAGATCATTTTGTGGTTGTCTTTGTGGATGACATCCTGATTTACTCTCCCTTTGAGGAGGAGCACGAGGAACACTTACAAGTGGTGCTTGAGTTACTTAGAGCCCACAAGCTGTATGCTAAGTTTGGGAAATGTGAGTTTTGGCTGAAGGAGGTTAAGTTCTTAGGCCATGTGGTGTTCGGGGAAGGGGTGACTGTAGATTCATCCAAGATAGAGGTAGTGCAAGATTGGGCATAACCTAGGAATGCTTTTGAGATCCGTAGTTTCCTGGGGTTGACCGAGTATTATCGGAGATTCATGAAGGATTTCTCTAGGCTAGCCTTACTTTTGACTAGGTTGACGAGGAAAGGAATCAAGTTTTTGTGGAGCGAGATTTGTGAGGAGTCATTTCAAGAGCTTAAGGTTAGACTTACCACTGCTCTAGTCTTGATTATTTCGGAGAGGGGTTTGGGCTATTCGGAATATTGTGATGCCTCACGAGAAGGCTTGGGTTGTGTATTGATGCAAGAAGGAAATGTAGTAGCCTATGGCTCACGATAGTTGAAGACACATGAGATGAATTATCCTACCCATGACCTAGAGTTAGCAGCGGTGATTTTTTTCTTGAAGATTTGGAGGCACTATCTGTATGGTGAGAGATTTGAGTTGTTTTCTGATCACAAGAGTCTAAAATATTTGTTTACACAGAAGGATTTGAATTTGAGGTAGAGAAGGTGGATAGAATTCATAAAGGATTATGATTTTAAGTTGCATTATTAGCTAGGAAAGGCAAATGTTGTAGCCGATGCCTTCAGTAAAAAAATCAATTAGCAGTGTGGCTTGTATTGCCATCTGGGAGTGGGAGATGTTGGGTGCTCTTGGAGAGTTTGACTTGTGTCTTGGCAAGTCCATTGAATCTGCAGCCTTGTTTACGGTAGTTGCTCAACCTGCACTTGTGAATCGAGTATTAGAAGTGCAGAAGGGTGACCTTGAAGTAGAAACCCTCTAGGAGAAGATCTCCGATGAGAAGGTAGAAAGAGACTTGAGCATGTATCCCGACCTGAGTGTGAGATACCGTGATCGTTTGTTCATGCCAGAGTCTTACCGAGAGAAAGTACTCCGAGAGTTTCACCATTTGTGTCTTGGTGCATCCAAGAGGCACCAAGATGTATCATGACCTTAGTCGCCAGTTTTGGTGGAGGGGTATAAAGAAGGATGTAGCTGTGTTTGTATTGAAGTGCCTTACTTGTCAGCAAGTGAAGGCTGAGCATCAGAGGCCAGCGGGATTGTTACAACCTCTACCTATAACCGAGTGGGAGTGCGAGCATATCAGGATGGATTTTGTTGTGGGCCTTCTAAGGACTCAACGGGGCAGTGATGCCATTTGGGGGTAGTTGACCGGTTAACCAAGTCGACGCACTTTATTCCTATGGGCGTGAGTGATTCGATAGACTATCTTGCCGACCTGTATATCAGGGACATAGTGAGGTTGCACAGGGTCCCTATGACGATAGTTTTAGATGGAGATCCGCGTTTCACAGCTTGGTTGTGTGTAACATGCTCGGGAGGTACCCGCGCCGTTAAATAGTTCGGACCCGCAGTCTCTTTGATTTAGTCTCACTAGTACAATGTGAAACGTAGATGAGAGTCCACATTTGGCAACTTTTAGAAAATCCATTTTATTGCAAAACCTTTGCCAAAAATGGACTGCGTCATCAAATCTCAGAGTCGCCACCTAATATTTATTTTGGGAAAATTAGGAAACCCGTGACTCGTGCCAAGGCCACAGTTCGTCATAACCAAAGTTGTCTCGGTTCGGAACCTTAGGTATGAGAGGGGAAGGTCATTAATTGAGCACCCCCGTTCACCCAATCAAAAGATCGGCCTTAACTAATCATGATATGAATTTTATTTTCTTTATATGTTTATGTTCTGATTATTTAATAAATCCTAAAATTTACTATGCGAAACATACAAGTATAAACTGTGCCATTCATTTTGGAAAAATTTGATTTCATGTATTTTGAAAGAGTTTTGATGTATAACCCAAATAAATTGAGTTTACAAACATGAAAAATCAACATCACTCTAAATTAAGTGACACAACCTCTGTCCACTAGCATTCATACAGTTATATCAAATAAGCAAGTAGCCACATGGTAGGATGCTTAAACATAATAAGAAAAACACACACAAGCGGGATGCTAAAGCATAAAAACTTACATATTTACCGATGTCCCGCGAATAGCTACAATACAAAATTAGTAAAACATGCATGATCTTATATACAAAATCCTAATGGAATTCACTGATGAGCTGCAACTAAAGATTCGGCTTCTAAGATATGACATGTGAATCATCACAAGAACATGAGGTAGTGCACATAATCACATAAGAATTGATTAAATCCACAAATGCAAACTTAGCTGAATCAAGATGCATGAAACATGCATGCAAAGCATGGATATAATGAAAGACAAAATATGATGCATATTCACAAGGGAAGTAAGTAAAAGAATGGGATAGAAAGAAGCAGAGCAGGGAATTATTATAACACTTTACATATTACAAATCTGAGGGAGATGAATATATATTACAACACAATATAAAAAAATAAGAAATAAAAAAAAAACCTCACAAACACTCAAAATAAAAAGAAAGTAGAAAGATATCTCGGAGATCGACCGCCAGAAATGGTTTTGTTCTTTGTTGGGAGATTGCTCTATTTTGCTAAAAAAAACTCAATTTTGTGGGAGTACTATTCATCTCGGGGGTACTATTCATTGTCGAAAGTAATATTCACCGTGGCAGTTACTATTCACCCTCTTTGGTCATTATTCATCTTACTGGGCATTTTTTGTCCCCGATTACTCTTCATCGCCAGAGGTACTATTCATCACTGGAGGTACTATTCATCGTTAGGGGGTACTATTTACCTGCGAAAGTTACTATTCACCGCTGATCACTATTCATCCGATGGAGTCACATCTTTCAGGGAAATGATGAATTTTCTGATCTACAAACTTTCTTCTGATCACCCTCAAGGTTGTGGAATGTGTTCTCAATTCTTAATTAAAAATTCGAAATTTCAACTTTAATGGTTGGTTTGGACGTATTGAAAATAAAGGTTTTTTTTGGAAAAATAAAATATCTAATATCTTCTTTTTCCCTCTCTTAAAAAAACTATTGTTTCTCTTCTTTCTGATCTTTTTTTCCTCTCAATTCTCTATTTCTGATTCTTTCCTTCAATTCTCCTCCTTGCACCAATTCCTTTTTTTCTCCTCTCTCTCTGATTCTCTTCCCCTAAAACACCCTCATTTCTTTTTTTCACCTATATGCCTCTTTTATAGGCAATAAAAGCACAAACGAACAAAACAATAAACGATGGAAAAGAAGAAATTTTTCAAAAGGTGCACAGTGACAGTAAAATCACTATGCACCTTACAATATAATAATATATAAAAGGTATTATTAGTATAAATATATGTACAAATACCAAAAATATATATATAAAAGTACACACAAATATGCAAAATTAAAATAACAAAATATATGGACTAATAAAATATATTTTAGTAGGCCAAATATGTAACATAATTTGACCAAAGCGGGTCTAAAGCAAAAGAAGACAAAAAAGCAAACGGTGGGAGTGTGGTGAATTTTTCAGAGGGGGAATAGTACCCTTATATAATATAATAATATATCAAATATTTAATATATATATATATATATACATATACAAAAGTATGGTGCGTGGGTGAAACCACGACACCGAATAAATTTAATAAAATATTATATATAATAAGTTAACATAATATATATAATACATAATAAAAAAAGAAAAAGAAAAAAATGGAGAATGGGTCTAAAATAATTTGGCAAAAATAGGTGTAAGGCTGGGATTAAAGCTTACATTCCATCTTTTCACTGAGAATTTTGTGAGATAGCATATTCTTATTTTTATCATCGGGTAATCAAAAGAAAGCGCCCACATCTTAGGGCCGGTCAAAATGGGGTGTCTACATTGTAGCAGAGCTTGCAGAGTGCCTTGGGCACTAGATTGACCTTTAGCACTACGTATCATCCTCTGACTAACAGACAGTCCGTGCGTACAATTCAGATTCTTGAGGATATGCTTCGAGGTTGTGTCCTCGACTTCAAGAGTTCATGGGAGAGGTACTTGCCCTTAGTGGAGCTTGCCTGTAACAATAGCTTTCAATTTAGTATTGGCATGGCACCATTTGAGGCCTTGTATAGCTGACCGTGTAGATCTCCGGTGTGCTGGGCCGAGGTGGGTGATGCACCTTTGTTGGGTCCAGAGTTGGTTCGAGAAATGATAGAGAAAGTGGCACTTATTCGTAAGAGATTGGTTACGGCTCAGAGTCGCTAGAAAAGTTATGCCGATCGTAGGAGGAGACCATTGTCTTTTGAGGTGGGAGATCATGTCTTTTTGAAGATATCACCTAGGCGGGGTTTGATGAGATTTGGAAAGAGTGGGAAGTTAGTTGTCCCCTCGGTTTATTGGGCCTTTTGAGATCCGTGAGCGGATCGGGGAAGTAGCTTACTGTTTGGCGTTGCCTCCACAGCTTTCTGGGGTTCATGACGTGTTTCGTATTAGCATGCTTTGGAAATATGAGCCGGATCCATCACACATATTAGATGGGACCGACTTAGAAGTAGATGAGGATACCTCGCATGAGGAGAGACCAGTGAGAGTCTTGGATAGCCGGGACCAAGTTTTGCGAGGCAGGATGATTCCCTTGGTTAAGGTTTTGTGGAAATATCACGGGGTTGAGGAAGTAACTTGGGAGCATGGATCGGAAGTCCGAGAGAAATATCTGGACTTATTTGTCGGTGTTTGAACATGAATTGAAAATTTGATTATGTTAATGAAATGTAAAAGCATTGTATATGTTTAAATATGAGAACATTGTATATGTTGAATATGCTTTGAAAATGCAGGCTTGATATGAACATTGTATATGTTGTTTAAGTTATGGGAAATGCGAATTTATCATAAACATTGAATATGTTTTGGAAATATGGAAAATATATTGAAATCAGTTAAAACTACGGGAAATGTATGTTGAGATGTATATTGAGACTTGTTCATCATGTGATGAGATTGAGTGACCGGTGGATAGGTCATGGTGTTGAAAATTGATTTGTAATCATTGTGGAAATTTGTTTAAAACATGGTTTTGAAATGTGATTTGTAATTTCGGGGATGAAATTCTTTAAGGGGGGAGGTTATAGCGATCCTGGTTTTGACCTGACTCTTGTGGTATTCCGGAATCGGGTTTAATGCTTTCATATTGTTGTTTACCTTTCTCCCCCGTTGTATCTCTTTGAAATTGGCTTTGGGGTTGTTGTGGTTGTGTTTGGGAAGGTTGGTCGCTTGTTTTCCAAACCTTGTGTTGCTTAGAATTTTAGCCCTCTGCTTGAGCGGCATTTCCTACACTCGAGCGGGCTTTGCAAACACTCAGCACTTTTGCAGGTCTGCAAAATTACCGGGAGAGTGATTTCCTACGCTCCAACGGGTAGGCGCTCGAGCGGCCTTCTTGTGCTCAAGTGTTCATTTGTTGTCTGCAAAACTACTAGATGTGTGTTTTCTATGCTCAAGCATCACTTCTTGTGCTCGAGCAGTAAGCGTCTTTTCATTGTGTCTTGGTGCTCGAACGGCCATTCTTGCACTCGAGCGGAACAATTTTTTGAGTCCGACGCTCGAGCGCCAACTCTTGCGCTCGAGTGGACTGTGCGTATATCAAATCGCAAAAATGATTTCTTGCATCATTTTTTCTGATCTTTTCTCCCTAAACCTAAAATTGGGACCCTCTCTCTCTAAAACACACACTCTCTCTACATTTTCACCTAGTTCTAGTGATTTCTTCATCCTAATCCCTTTGATAAAAAGGTAGACTATTCCAAGATCTCCATTTTAACCTAAATAGAGTTGGATTTGGGCCTCTTTGAAGTTTCACTCTTGCTTGGCTCGTCTTCTCTCTTTGAGGTAGAGATTTTCTACACTTTCATATGGGTTATAGCTTAGTTATTTGTCGTTATGTAACAATGGTGGGATTTGGGAGTAGTTTGAACAAACCTAGGATTTGGGTGTGAAATAAAAAGATGGGTTTTTTATTAATGGAAAATAAATGGTTATGGGGTTTGTCAATGAGGTTGTATTGTGTCAAAATTGTTGATTTTGGAACTTGGGTTGATATTTGAAAACAAGGGGAGTTTGTCCTAAAATGAGTATAATGTGTTAGTATCCATTATCAACAATAAACAGAACGTAGTACCTAATAATGCTCTTAGATTTTCCCATGGTTTCTCATAAGGTGACATGATTGTCCCACAATAATTGAGCAATAATATTAACGATGAACAGAAGGTAAATGCTCCACTACATTAATAAGAGTGGAGCCATTCACATCATAATGCGAGTCACATAATCGTGTTATTGATATTCAATTCTTTCTTCGGATTGAGTCATTCAGAGGTTAATCTGATATTTAACATATTTTCACAACAGTTATTAACGTACAAAACAACCCATAGTTTTATCCAATTATTCGTTTTGATGATTCACTCTAGGTAGATATCTGTATCATATCGGTGTGTGCCAAATCCTTCAATGTTTACATAAGTTCACACGAATTCTCACTCCACGTACATGTTAACTTAATTAACCACGGAGAACAGAATGTTAATAATAATGATTATTAACGGAAATAATGTACATTTATAGTACTATTACTCATAGTGCGACAACGGAGTGCGACAACGGAGTGCTTGACCTTCCCGAGGTGTGACCTATACATACACAAAATCAAACTTTAGTTCCTTTTTCTTTATTCATTCGCATCCTGACGTACATTACTTTGACTGAATTTACAGATATCAAATTAATATCAAATCCAAATTCCGACAACAGTAGAGGGTCCGACACGCAAAACGGAGCATCCCAAGTTTTTCAGCTTGGGCCGCACGTGCAGCTGTGAGCCCCGCACGTGCGGCAAAATCCTTCCGCACGTGCCTTTTAGACAGAACCAAACTGCAATTTTTCCCATTTCGATGCACGTGCGGCTGTGACTCCCGCACGTGCGACAGTTGTTCCCGCACGTGCGGCGATTCTGCACCATTTTCGTCCGAAATTCCACCCAAAACCCAATTTTTTGTAGATGATAATAATACTTCCAATAGGTCTAGAAAATCATGTAAATAAAATTACATTTACATACAATAATCATACACATACATCAATTTATTGTGAGTTCATCAATCTTGAGTTCATAAACATAATGCAATTCCATCTTCACACACACACACACACACACACACCATGATCATAAAGGTGAATATAACTTGGTAAGAGAACAAGATGCATCTTCTCACTAGATCCCTCAAATTAAACAAAAAGAAATTAATGATGAGGTTAACATTTTAATTCCTCAACCTCCACACTTAAAACTTCCGTTACAACTCTAAGTCACACAGCACCAAAGGGAGTTCTACTCCAAAGCAAGAAAAGGAGGAAACTAGATGGATTAATCTCACCTTGAACTTCAATCTCCAAGGAACTTCTCAATTTTCCTAAATTCTCTTCCTTGTTGATCTTCTCCAACCCTCTCTTCTAAACCCTCCTCTTGGAAGATATTTTAAACAAGATCCTTGACTCAACATGTAAGAGACATAAGTATATATGTATATTAAAAGACAACTAAAGACAAAATTCAATCGTTTAAACATCCCAAATTGAAATTTCACAGAAAAGCCCATTATAGCTTAAAAATCATGCCGAGTACAAATCTTAAATCAATTTCCGACAACTAAGCCTCTAAGGCTTTCAATTTCAGATTTAAACATTCTAAATGTGACAGATAATGTTCTTCTCAAAAAGATAGGAACCCATATTTCCATGTTTCACTTAGTTCAACGAAATCTCACATAGAATTTCTCAATAAACATTCAAAAGCACAAAAGAGGGGACTGGAAAGATACCAAAATCATAGACGAGGGTCGGGTTGTTACACTCTCCCCCCCTTAAATAAGTTTGGTCCCTCAAACTTGCTTTACCATGTAAGTCTACTATAGATGCTCATGCAATTCTTCAGTCCAAACAATTCACAGGTTAACCAGATATTCCACGTAGTTATACCAAATTTCTCAACATAATGAGTATCTCATAGCTTTATCCAACTAATCGTTTCAATATCTATTTTTATTTTATTTTATTTTTTTAAGGTATGTGGAATAAAAGAGAACAATTTCATATATTCATCTCATAGGATCCTATATCGAGTAAGATAAGATTACACGGGTTCATTGCAGGATGTTAAGACATAAAACTCTCATTAGACGGAGTTTATAATCACAATGGTTTCTTGTCAAAAGTTCCGTAACGTCAATTTTCAAATACAGAACATACCATGCTTAAATGCAGAAATGGAGTAGATTCCGTTTCTTTACACACACCATTCACATCCTCCATAATTTACATTAATTTCAATCACAATATGTTCTTTACTACGTTCATATCTAGATCGACCCAGTATTAGTAGTTCATATGGGATTTACAATATGTTCTTTACTACGTTCATATCTAGATCGACCCAGTATTAGTAGCTCATATGCAAATCCCACTACTTGGTAAATCACAGATTAATAAGGCACTTAGAGATAAGTTGGTAATCCAAGCTATAGATTCAAATCGTTTTATGCATAATAAAATCGGATGCTAGAGCCCACCAACAAGGTTTTGCCTATTAATGAGGTATACATCATCTTATCAATCACAAGCAAATTACTTAGTATGTAGCCACTAGCTTCACCATTTATTCTTAACATTCCCTTATTTCTAAAAACATTCCAAGGCATGTCATTATCTTGGTTCAGAATGATATATAATAGTTCTTCACAAGATCAGTATAGCAGATACACATCGTTGAGTCCTCGTGATATTACTTTTAAGTACAGTACTACAAAAAGAATCATACTCCGAATCAAACAGTTATGATAATATCGAAGCGAGCATCATACAGTTTCACAATTTTGCACAGACATATCATTATAGACACTTAGTCATACTGCCATGAGTTCAAATCTGAGCAAGACGTACGAGTATAACAACCATCATTTCAAGTAAAGGGGGTCATTCAAAAATAAGGCCAGAAATCAAATTCAAAATCACGCCCAATTAATCAGTTTAGTAAACATTTCTTCTTGTTACAGCACAAATTAATTTGACCTCTCTTTTAATCATTTCAGTATTCCACTATTTAGACGATTCTTTCTTTCCTATTGGAAGACACGAGATCAAGTACAGTGGGGTAGCAAACAGCTATACCAAAATCATAAACCAATCATTTGGCTCAGTCAGTTAACAAAAGCTGAACATCCAGTTATTCCACATATGTAAGTCTTGCTAGGTCCAATTACAGATAATTTCAGTAAATATATAGTAATCACATCAATTTGGGTTCTCTAATATCTAGGAAGTCAACAGTATAACGACAAAACGATTTGACTATTACTATCAGAGTTAAAATTCTTGGCAAGGTTGGTGCAATATGACAGTAAGTCAATTCGTAATTATATCATGAGTATTGTACGGATCTGTCTAAGCACACAAAAGAAAGTAAATGCCCAGTACACATCATTAACCCACCATCAATATTGCATAACTCCATGTCCCTTTGTTTTAACAAGGTTCACCACATCATACAGAACAGTTTATATTATAGCCTCCAACACAAAATAGAGGACTAGATTAGCAATTTGCAATATCCAATATTTACATATCTACACGAAAATATATTATAGAAATGATTTCTTAATCTTAAGTCACTCATACACCTAGGTAGGGTTTTCGTTCTTACGGTAAATTGTCAGATTACCAATCATTTAATTTAGTCTCAAGGTAATCAATAACTACCCATCCTTCATGTCCCTCGACCATTCCTTCAAAAAGTCTCGATTACAGCTTACAGATTACATATAAACAAAATGGATTACAGATTTCAGAATTTCAGATTTTAGATTACAGATGTCAGAGTACAGAGTACAAATTGCAGATTTCTTAATTATGAGCAAACGCAATTATGATTACAGATTCCCATAATCAAGTTCTGATTACGCACAAACAATACTCATTAGATCTCATCAATTAGGGGATTACTATATGTATAACTTTTTCTTACAGCCGATCTCAATTATTATGCAAAACGCATCTTATTAAAAATTAGAGTATCACACATATGTCATTTCCTTTGATGGTAAAACATATTCCATACCTAGAGTGTAACCAATTCACTTACCGACTAATCATTGGTAGATAACTTGTCTTACTGACTAGCTCGAATCCTCACCGTGCTTCCGCTGCGCAACTTTATTGATTTAATCCCATCTACAGGTCTTACCATATTCTGCATGGCAATCAATCACAATATACACAAGGAATGTACAACCAACATAAATAATAACCATTACGGTTAGCTATGCACCATTATCGTTGCTATCAATTTCTTCATATGCACAAGGATGTCAGGCATGATGCCTAAATCTTTTGTAGACATCCAAAAGCTCAATGGATCCGTGTGCAAGATAGCAACTCGTGCTCTGATACCACTTGTCACGTCCCGAACCCGCCCCTAAAAGTTTGGGCATGACTACCCCAGAAACGGACATAAAACCTGATGTATATAACGTATGGGGCCTGAACGGAAGCATTTACTATTGTACAATAACATACAGAATAACATCCATCGAGCTAATACTAACATGCCAAGATCACATACTCATGTTCAGCCCCCTTACTGAGTATATAACCAAATAGTGGTAAAGGAAGGGGGCATATACATACATTTAAACTTTAGGTAAACAATTAAAGTGCAAAAAGTGCAAGCCACAATCTTAACAAAACTTCACAGAAACGCATGGCTTGGTTTGGGTGCCTGGACACACTGAGGTTGATAACTGAAGAGCGAGCGTCAAGGGTTAAGAAGGACTTCCAAAGTGATTACCTACAGAATAGACATAACACAAAGTGAGCGAAGCTCAGTGCATAATAGTACATAAACAATTTAATGCTCATCTTGAATTATAATACATATCAGTGCGTATATAAATAGAGAGGGCATATGGTCAATTTGATTTTGCATTAATTTCAGAACGGCCTTAGGCCCAGTCTTTAAACATAATGGCTTTAGGCCCTTGAACGGAGTGGCATTAAGCCCTTATACAGAACGACATGAAGCCCTTAACAGAACGGGATAAAGCCCTTATCAGAACGGCATAAAGCCCTTATCATGCGTGTATGAACTCAAGAGGTGGCTCGTACGGATTCTAGAGATGACTCGCATTGCAGCACTTAGTTCCGTACAACACTTTGTTTCATACTAACAAATCATACACAATGGCCATGGGCCTCATAACTTTCACAGAATGGCCATAGGCCTCATAACTTTCACAGAATGGCCATAGGCCTCAAAACTTTAACAGAATGGCCATAGGCCTCATAACTTTCACATCGGCTTTAAGCCCAGTTCACATATGTATGGACTCAAGAGGTGGCTCGTACGGATTCTAGAGGTGACTCGCTTTGCAGCACTTAGTTCCGTGCAGCACTTTGCTCTATACCAGAAATCATTAGAGTGGACTAGTCCCGGAGTTATACAGAGACATACAGGTTCTTTCATTCATTCACATGAGTCAACATAACTAATTTACGTTTAATTGAGTGCTACAGGTAGTTACTAATGAAGATAAGAGCATATTATAGATTAAACGAGTTTAGAGATACGTAGATACCGTAGTCTCGTAAGGCACTTACATTCCACTTGTACGTCATGAATCCATACAACTGACTTATGGATAACAGTGTGTTAGTATCCATTATCAACAATAAACAGAACGTAGTACCTAATAATGCTCTTAGATTTTCCCATGGTTTCTCATAAGGTGACATGATTGTCCTACAATAACAGAACAATAATATTAATGATGAACAGAAGGTAAATGCTCCACTACATTAATAAGAGTGGAGCCATTCACATCATAATGCGAGTCACATAATCGTGTTATTGATATTCTTCAATTCTTTCTTCGGATTGAGTCATTCAGAGGTTAATCTGATATTTAACATATTTTCACAACGGTTATTAACGTACAAAACAACCCGTTGTTTTATCCAATTATTCGTTTTGATGATTCACTCTAGGTAGATATCTGTATCATATCGGTGTGTGCCAAATCCTTCAATGTTTACATAAGTTCACACGAATTCTCACTCCACGTACATGTTAACTTAATTGACCACAGAGAACAGAATGTTAATAATAATTATTATTAACGGAAAATAATGTACATTTATAGTACTATTACTCACAGTGCGGCAACGGAGTGCTTGACCTTCCCGAGGTATGACCTATACATACACAAAATCAAACTTTAGTTCCTTTTTCTTTATTTATTCGCTTCGTGACGTACATTATTTTGACTGAATTTATAGATATCAAATTAATATCAAATGCAAATTCCGACAACAGTAGAGGGTCCGGCACGCAAAACGGAGCATCTCAAGTTTTTCAGCTTGGGCCGCACGTGCGGCTGTGAGCCCCGCACGTGCGGCAAAATCCTTCCGCACGTGCCTTTTAGACAGAACCAAACTCCAATTTTTCCCATTTCGACGCACGTGCGGCTGTGACTCCCGCACGTGCGGCAGTTGTTCCCGCATGTGCGGCCATGACTCCCGCACGTGCGGCGATTCTGCACCATTTTCGTCCGAAATTCCACCCAAAACCCAATTTTTTGTAGATGATAATAATACTTCCAATAGGTCTAGAAAATGGATCTCGGAGATCTAGGCCAATTTCAGCGTTTGATTTTAAAATACGAGCCGGATCTATTGTTACTGCACTGGTCCTTGCTGGTTGTCGGCGAAAACAACACCGAAAGTTTAATCCGGCTCATCAACGCCTTACAGCGACAATAAGATGCTCTATTCGCCGGTATGAAAGCGGTTTCCGAACTAGAAACCCAAGCGACGTCAGACATATATTCCGTCGCTGATGTCTGCTACATCACCGCGCCTTCAGAAAATCAGCCCGTGCGTTCTGGTTCTGGATGTGTAGATAATAAAAAATAATTGTAAATTATTATTTTGTAACTGTTTTATGCGTAATAAAATTTGGGCCTTATCTTTAGTGTCCACTTCTTTCATAGTTTGGATGGGCCTATGTTTAATGGACCGCGTTGCTTACTGATGGGCCTATCTCTAATGGGCTGCTGTGCCATATGTCTGGGCCTATTTTAATTATTCCTAATAAACATTAAATGGGCCTCATTGTTGTAATTGGGCCGTTGGTCTGTCTACCAATTACAGCCCATTTATCCAGCTTAAACCTGCTCAGAAAATGAATTTATTAAGACACATAAATTCAATAAACTTGCATTTTTATTTAATCATAAAAATTTACATAAATATTTTCCCATCGCCAATCTTTTACATAATATGAAAGCTCGTCGAGTACAATGGTCAATGCGAGACAATAATTTACAGGGCTAATAATCCCAAAGCTGGATAATTTGATCGTCATCCTGTGTGCAATAAGCTGGGTAAATACAGTCTCCGACAGGCTTCTGCGACCACTGGAAGTCAGCCACGTATACATTGTTGCTGTAAACGTCTGGATTCCCAATGCTTTCCGGAGATTGTAGTTGAATAGGCATTGTATCTTGTAGACCCGCTGATTGACCGGTCTGGAGAGGTCTATTGCTTTGAACCACATCGGGTTCTTCAAAGTATCGTAAAAGACCCCTGACAGTGTCCTCTCTCTCCAGTGTATGTGGTTCGACGCATCCGTTCGAATGGAATATCGAACAGCTGCATTGGAAGTGGAATATCTTCCTGCGTTGGGCCTTCTTCTTGGCATTACGATGCCTCTTCTTGACTGGTTCTGGCGAACAGGGGCTCGTTGACTGTATAGAATTTTGCGTTTCGGTACGTCCACGCTTTGAGCCCGGCGTGTTCATGTTTTTCCAAAAACACTTTGTAACTAGAGTCGTCTCCGGGGTTGCATAATATAATACTTGGAATCCCGTCCCTTATTTTCTTTGGGCGGGCATATTTACAATTTGAAAAAAAATCCCGTTGCGCCCCAATAAACTCGCGCCAATGTTTCAAATATTGTGGGACCACATCATCGATTATGTTGTAGAAAGCGTCGTTCTTGTGGTCCCTCAAGTCGATGTGGCCAGAATAATAATTATGTGGTCCCAAAGACCGGGCCCAACATGTTTTTCCAATTCTAGATGGGCCTTCAATTATAATACTTTTGGGCCTATGCGGTCTTTGGGCTTCGTCTCTTATATTTTCTGCAACCCATTGCTGTATTGCTGTTGGAACGACCCATACTGTGCCTGTAAATGGATGAACATACGGCAATGGTGGATTAAATGAAATCCGGTCATAATTTGATGACAACTTGTCATAATTTATCCAGAAACATTTTGGGTCGCCATTTCGTACCAGGGCTAGTGCTTCGTCCTTGGTGCCGGCTGCAGTGCGAGACAATAATTTACAGGGCTAATAATCCCAAAACTGGATAATCTGATCGTCATCCTGCGTGCAATAAGCTGGGTAAATACAGTCTCCGACAGGCTTCTGCGACCACTGGAAGTCAGTCACGTATACATTGTTGCTGTAAACGTCCGGATTCCCAATGCTTTCCGGAGGTTGTAGTTGAATAGGCATTGTATCTTGTAGACCCCCTGATTGCCCGGTCTGGAGAGGTCTATTGCTTTGAACCACATCGGGTTCTTCAAAGTATCGTAAAAGACCCCTGACAGCGACCTCTCTCTCCAGTGTATGTGGTTCGACGCATCCGTTCGTATGGAATATCGAACAGCCGCATTGGAAGTGGAATATCTTCCTACGTTGGGCCTTCTTCTTGGCATTACGATGCCTCTTCTTGACTGGTTCTGGCGAACAGGGGCTCGTTGACTGTATAGAATTCGGCGTTTCGGTACGTCCACGCTTTGAGCCCGGCGTGTTCATGTTTTTCCAAAAACACTTTGTAACTGGAGTCGTCTCCGGGGTTGCATAATATAATACTTGGAATCCCGTCCCTTACTTTCTTTGGGCGGGCATATTTACAATTTGAAACAAAATCCCGTTGCGCTCCAATAAACTCGGGCCAATGTTTCAAATATTGTGGGGCCACATCATCGATTATGTTGTAGAAAGCGTCGTTCTTGTGGTCCCTCCAGTCGATGTGGCCAGAATAATAATTATGTGGTCCCAAAGACCGGGCCCAACATGTTTTCCCAATTCTAGATGGGCCTTCAATTATAATACTTTTGGGCCTATGCGGTCTTTGGGCTTCGTCTCTTATATTGTCTGCAACCCATTGCTGTATTGCTGTTGGAACGACCCATACTGTGCCTGTAAATGGATGAACATACGGCAATGGTGGATTAAATGAAATCCGGTCATAATTTGATGACAACTTGTCATAATTTAACCAGAAACATTTTGGGTCGCCATTTCGTACCACTGCTAGTGCTTCGTCCTTGGTGCCGGCTGCAAGTGCATCCCGATATATATTGTCTTTGTTATTCTGGTTAGCGCAGCGGCTCCTCTCACGGAATTCACCCCATTCCGTGTAATCCCCATGT